>JAHQIW010001422.1:0-75299 GCA_019055375.1 Parelaphostrongylus tenuis
TTTCTTAATTTCGATAGAAAAGCCACAGAGGTTGCACTGGAAACAAAGTAATAAGGGTGACAAAAAAGGGTGATTTCTATACCAACTTTTATAATAAAATAATAATGCAATACAAGTCTTGAAGCTATGGTAGCAATCCCAAGTTTGTTCATCAAGAGAACACTGAATTATTATTTGATGCCAAAGTTAATAGGAAGTCGATAGTGATAAATGCTTTATTCTTGGTTCATCTCTTCTTTATGAGACAGAGATTTAATAAAATGGCATTATTTGTTGAACTATTCTGTTCCAGTAATTCGTGGAAAGATAATGCTCGAATGACAGCAAAGAACCACAAAGCCTATAGGAACGACTACGGAGAATCGACTCCAATCAGCAACTCTGAAGATGACGAAGACATTGCAGCGTTAGCCGATTGCAGTTTATTTCACATTTCGTGTTAACTCAATCTCTAACAAAACTATTCCAGAAAAAAAATGCAATCATTTTATTGGACGGAAATATTTGTGTTGCTGGCTACTTCTCATCAGAATTTTGTTTTGGTAAAGCTATATACTATATATATATATATATATATATATATATATATATTACATACAGATAATTTCTATCTATTCGCACCCAATTTCAGACCATCAAGAGAAATGCCTTTTTTGATTTTTTTGAAAGCTTTAAAGTCATACAGCAGCATAGATCCCGTGATTTCATAGCTATATTTCACTACGGAAATGGCGTGCTTACTTCGCTGTTACAGTAGAAATAGAATTACGTTGCGCACTGAATTATTTTTTGCTGGAAAATGCTTTTCCCTAAGACTTTTAGCAATCATTTGGTAGCTTAAATCGAGATAAACTTATCGGCGCACTTGCTTTTGTGAAAAGGGTTTTTGTTACACTGTAAAATTGAGAATAAAATTGAATTCCAAACGCTGGGCAATTATTTGCTTTAGTATGTGCATGTGATTTCGCAACATTGGCAGCTCAACAACTCCCCGCGTGGGAAACACAATTTTGATTCTACTGCCAGAGCGCGAAAAAAAGTCATTTGAAAAAACTGAGTAAGCGCTGAAATTAGGAGATCTAAGCTGTTGAATGGCTGTTAACTCTTAACCGACGACAACAGAAATCGATGCGCGCAGAGCGAACTGCGCAATTTACGTCGTTTGATTGAGTTTCTTTTTCGTTTGGCATAAAATTTCAGAGATTTTGTGTGAAACATAATTTCAATTCCGATGCTGCAATATAGTAAAAAATCTTTTTCCTAAACTGAAAGCTTAGGAGAAAGACTTAGTGCAGCGAGAAACGCCTTCAAACAATCGTGTACCTCAGCTGGTACACGTCGTCTTTCAGGGTCAAAAGGCCCTTTTGAAGAAAAATATATTATTGAGTTCTGAGAGATTTTAGCTTCTCGATGAATGCTGAGAGCCGAATGAAAAGTCTTTGAGTAGAAGAAGCTTTTCCAAAAAAGGGAAAATGAACTTTGTATTCCTCATGACTGCTACTAAACGATCTATTAGAACTGATTCGACTTAAAATCTCAAAACATATGAATCAAACCGCTCTCACATTCTTATTACCAACAGTCGTCCACCTTCGTGGATCGGGAAGCTTTTCCCATACAAATCTGCTTTTAAGATGTCGACGGGTAGAGCGCTTGTTCGGCTCAGCTCGAGTTCGAACCAGATATCATGCACTTGTCAAACGACATCTTGAACCATCACGCTGCACGAACCATGAACTTCAAGAGCGCTCAAGAACTTGATGGAAAGTGAAACAGCATATAAAGAAAACTCCAAAGGATTCCTTTCGTTTTTATGCTCCATGATGCGATGTTCGTTGAGATGAATAAGCATCATAGATTGATTTGCCCAAGCACATAACCATTTGATCTCTCAGTTGGCTGAGGTGATGTTAATGACCAAAGAATTATAGAAGTCACCACCAATTTAACATTTGATAGCAAAAAATCGACTTTACCCTTGAATTCAGTAGTGTTCTCATGTGGACGCTAATAAAACTATCATCAAAAGCATCGTGTTTTTCATTACTATAGAACACGTAAGAAAGCAGTCTATCAGACTCTATCATAACTTACAAGAGTACGTCATTTAGTTCACTTGTTCAAGTGCCTGCCAAAAGAAGCCGGTTTAGAAGTGGAAGCAGAAGTCTTTCTCGTAGTGGAGGAAGAAGACGACGAGTTCGTCGCAATCGCTCCCGATCATTGAGGAGACGTTCGTGTCAATCCGGCGCCGACGATTACGTCGATACAGTCGCCGTTCACGATCTTGTGAGTTTTGCCATATTCTGGACATGCTCTCGGATTTATGAAGATAGTCAACGTGCACACTGGAAAAAGTTCGACTGGATTTGCATTGCTGTGATGATTTCTATTCACTCGTACTAAAGCATGTTGAGTGTCATTGTAGCGCATTAGAACGCGGATCCAAGGGATTTGTTCGTTTGTTGCTTTGAGTGAAATCATAGTTGCTGCAGAGTTCTCTGCCTTGCAAACTCTCCACAAAGTTGCGCTTTGGGATTTTACATATACATATAAGAAGAACAATCTATTCGTCTTCAAAACCAAGTTAATAGAAGCTTCTCCCCTCAGCACGACCCATCAGAGGGCGCCTAAGTGGTTTCCGAAGACGCTGATCCGGCAGCCGGCGATCACGACGCAATTCATTCCGCAGGAGTTCAACAAGAAAAGGGAGAAGTCGATCGCGCCGCAGATTCAGCCGCAAGTGCGTGTTAGAATCTGCATCTATACTTACGAAGCTCCATGTGGATGCCTTAATGGAATCTTAGATGCAATGCCATTTCACTGAGTACCCTCTTTGTAAATCTCCGCAGCGCATTTGTGATTTCTTGTCCCTGTCTGTTGATCAAATACTAACGATTTCAATTTCGGAGTCCGTCCCAAAACTCAAGGTAGACGAACAGTTAGAAGGCAGGGAAGACTGGGCATATCTACGAAGACTTGACAATGCGACCATAATCGAATGTCAAGACACACTAAGCTCCCACCAATGAAACTAATAGATATTATATGAATTGTCTGCTCAAAGTGTCAAAGTGAGAACAAGAATTTTTCACATAGTAATCACTAATTAGAAGTAGATCGACATTGGTACAACCGAGAAAAATTCTGAATTCATGTAGAATGGCTTATGGTAATTTAGATTTCAGTACGTATCAAATATTAACGAGTGCGTGTACGATTGCACACGTACTACACCCAGCAAGTCCTCACAGATGGATCATATGAATTCTTGAAAAATTCCATTGGTATCTATGAGAACTAAGTAGTGAGCAAAAACACGGCTTCAGGCAGGATCGAACCAACGTTTAATCCATATCGGGGATGCGCGCTATTGCCACTACACCACAGAGGCACATTTTTGCCTACACAGACTTTTGTACCGAAAAGTCTCTATTTAACCTCACTATATAGTTTTCTAAGTTCAATAAAATAGTAACCAATTGCGTGTTTATCGCAAATAACGTCGACCTGAATGCGAACCAAACAATCGGACGTGTACCTAGGATTTGCCAGAAGCAAACGAGAGTGATCTAAGCAAGCGATCCACCTACATCGAGTGGAAACACAACAACATTCGATCCCCTTCCATTTATAAAGTTATGTGGTTTCCCTCCGTTTCCATTTACCACCAAATACTCTTAGGCGCCAATTAGTTCGTAATCGTTTGTATGACCTCCTCTGCACAACAAAAAACTGCCGAATGTGCCCTTACGGCAGAGACGGTGATTGTATGAGCGTAGGCACAGTGTACCTAATCTCTTGCAAAGCGTGCGATGATAAATATATTGGCGAAACGAGTATTCCGCTCTATGCTCGCATAGAAGAACGCCTAGCTGACGTGCGCCATACTAGAAAAAACACCCCGCTAGGTATACAGAGAGCCCAAAAGCATGCCGGAAGATTGATAAGATTTTATATCAATAAAGGTCACCATCCTTGAGCAGAAGCAGAAAACATCAGCGTGAAAAACACTTGAGGCGTTCTGGAAAAACACGACCAATCCAGCTATGGACCGAATCAAAAATGTCTCGTAATCACCCGTTATATGAGTCAGTATATGAAACTGTTGTTTTGACGGGTGTAGTGCATTACTGGCCTATGTGATTACCGTTACGTTGTTCTTCACTGTTCATTCAGTGGAAGACAGGTAATAAAAGCGGTTAGTATATTTAAGGTTGACTTTGCGCTTGAGCGATCGAAATCTAGGGCCTGACAATTTTCTCTTAAGAAGTAATGGAAGTGTTTGACTGATTGGATTGCAAACGACTTTGATCTTTCCATTCTTTGACGAAGGCGCCCTGCTGAAAAGTCAGCTGTTTGATTGTGTGAATAACGTTTGGATTTAACAGTTCGTGCTCCGCTCAAGAAGAAAGAAAAATAAGATGTACTGAAGTATGCAGAGATTGATAGACGTCGGTCTTGAGATAATAAAAGATATAAAGAATTTTTTGTGCTGGGTTCAACGGCCTACACGAAGAGCATACTTCCCGCTTACGATTACGTCGTGAGTTTTTAGATTTTTCAGATTTCTCTCTATCCCGTCGCACCACAAACGACATAGTCCCCTATCAACCTGATGGCCTACTTCATATCAGAGCAATGTAGATTACATGACCTCCAACTCTCTGAGGTTCACAAATTTAGTGGAAGGGGAAAAAGACATCAAAGGGTATGTTTGAAAATTCACAACACCGCTAGAAGCGATTGAATATGAAGAATTTCAAAAGATCCTCAATACTCAATATCTGTCTGCGTGAATGGGTTGAGTGTCGATACCGACTACCCGGGCCAGGTCGCTGACGGTCGGCAGGTGATATATAGACGCGTTGTAGCGCAGACAGATAGTATGCAAAATGGGCGTCGGTAGGGCAACGAAGTAGAGCACGCGCTCCCGGATGGAGTGAGATAAGAGTTCAAGTACCGCGTGAAGCGAAGGTTTTGCACATCACTCCACATCAAAGGGAAGAAGGTCAATAAATCTGAAGAAACAATACTTGCCTCCTAGCTGCGATTGAGAGATAGCCAACGTAGAAAGACGCTGTCAGATGGAATGAAATGTTTCTCGAATTCCAAATAAGCGAATTGGCAAATACTTGGTGAGAAGCACTGCGGGAAATGCAGAGAGTTGACTCCTAAACATAGAAGCGAGTTCTAGATGTTTATCGGAGCGTTGGCGATCGGAACGATTTACAGCTCAGAAATAAAAAATGAATAGCACCAACTTCAAAGTACATTTACACGCCGGTGACTACAACCCACAGTGATCGGCTGCGTTCACATTTTTGAAGGCGCATTATTTGCTTACAAAAAGGGATCTGAGAGCACAATTTTATCTGTCAATGCTTTTTGGTCTGTTCTGTGAATGATAAGCATTTATGAGTTTAACTGGCATAGTGAGGCTCTAAGACAAAGCTTAGCTTTGTCCATATTTCAAATTAATCTTCTGCTCTGCTCTCTGCCACGTCTGCAACAGCATTCAGGCAGCGTTCCTTCGAAAAAATTCAATAGAGAGTTCCGTCTTAGCGTAGGTCAAGACGATTCATTGCTTCTGTTATCATGTCGAATGGTAAGAAAGACATGCATAGATGCGTTGCACATTGCAGTAGTTAACGAACAGAGGCAGAATTTTTTCCAAATACAATTCAGTAAATTCCGATTACGGGGCGTGATAGCGCAACAGTTATGGATGCGATGTATTACACAGCGATGTGATGAACAATGCGATGGTTCGATCACGTTCCACAACACTTCCGTGCAGTCAATCAACAAACGCTCTACCTTGGTCAACCTTGAGATTATAAAAACAGTCGCCTCGACCAGCATTCTACGACTTTCATAAGGTGGACAAAAACTTCAAACAGCAGCAAAAACTTCAAATAGAGTATCTGGAGAACTCTACGGAAGATGAATGCGAGAAGCGGATTAACCGATTGGGAATTGCTTGAGGCATACATGTATATACATATGTATACAAATATATGTTTATACATATATATGCATATACATATATGTACAAATATAAACATATATTTGTCCATATATGTATATACATATATATATATATATACATATATATAATATATTCCAGGGCAATTATGAGTCAGGGCTCTCTATGCAGCGCGCAGAAGGACAACTTTGAGAAGTTGAGTAGCAAATGTGAGCTCTTAGAGGACATCATCACTAATAAATGAGAGATATTACAAAACAGACTCCTTTGAAGGTCTGTATGCCTCTTAGTATGATGAACGCACATATGTTAAGAAATCAACTGTCTTCTGATATGCTTGATAATTATTCTTGAGCTATAAATGTAGTCTGCTATGGGCATTTACACAGTGCGTTACAAGGGTCTTTGCCTTTCAACCTCGTCAACTGCGCGATACCTTTCGTCTGAGCCATAATTTTGGAGGAGACTTTCTTACATGGTTGTTTCGCAAACGTAATATCAGCACGCGCCGCCAAGTGATGTAAATCACTAGACTTGACGGCGCGTGTAAATTCTTCATCTGCGATTCCTTTATCCAAGGTGATTCTACCCTGAGTGGGTTTGCCTCATACAAAAGGCACCGTGCAACTGACGAGGCTCAAAAGGTGGGACACGTATATTGTACTGGAGAAGCGCCCAGATCACTATAAGCATGACTCAACAATTACTGCGAATATTGAAATTTGAGAGTGGTTTTAAGAAAACACTCGAGGCAAACACTATAAAAAAGGTTATATTCGGAATCTTCGTCAAAATTTCTATAATATTTCAATCGCACTTACTCACAATTCAATCTAAATTTTCTCGCATTTCTTTCAGTTTTCATATACTTCACTGCATAAACTACGTACAATTCATTATACTGACTGAAAAGTGGAAAACAATGAATAGATCCTTTCATTATTATTGAGCCAACATGTCATGTGGTCTGGTAAAGGCTCTTGTACAGCCCGAGACACGTGTTTCGTCCTTACAGACTCATCAGCCGGGCAGAACCCGTCGTCTGTCGATCTTTTCATAGTCAGTTCTCTTGGGAGCGTCACACTCCTCATATATAGTTATCGACGACCTACGCTTTACACTCTATGTCAGGTGTCTATGTCATTCACCTAACACAGAGTGTTTTCGCACTCGATTGCTAGCTGGCTGGTATTTTATCATATTATACCTTTCCTTCGAGTGCTTTATTAAGACCACGCTCAAATTTCAATAGATCCTTTCATTATTATTTGAGCCAACATGAGGAGTGTGACGCTCCCAAGAGAACTGACTATGAAAAGATCGACAGACGACGGGTTCTGCCCGGCTGATGAGTCTGTAAGGACGAAACACGTGTCTCGGGCTGTACAAGAGCCTTTACCAGACCACATGACATGTTGGCTCAAATAATAATGAAAGGATCTATTGAAATTTGAGCGTGGTCTTAATAAAGCACTCGAAGGAAAGGTATAAAATGGATAGATCATCAAAAATTTTGCAACTCAATGCATACGATCCTAATCCATCGGTAATTCTCAGTGTTTTTTGACTATTAGTGCACTCCAGATTCGCTTTTCTCAGATCAAAGAGTAATTTTGTTCGAATTCTTTATTCATAGCTATGATATGCGGATAAGAGGTGAAGGTGTACAGTTCTTTCCCGGTATTTCCACTCCGTTTTGGCGAGCTTTCCGATAAAAAGGCCTTTTTTTACTTTTGTTATACTTTTTGGCAATCATTCGATAGCTCAAATCACTTGAATTTTGAACACGTATTATGTTTCTAAAATGGCCTGTTTTTCGTGCTCTGTTTCAGTCAGAACAAGATTTTGTTCCACATTCAGGAGCTCCTCGCCAGATAAGATGTTCTACATGAGCAATTTATAAGTGTTAGATAAGAAAATGCTTGTCAAATTTAGTGGTGTGTTTGCTTTTTGGAAGGGAGTCTTTAGAACGCTGCAACAGTCAAAAGAGCATTAGGTTTTGCAAATTTGGATCTCATTACACGTTCGCATCTTATTTTGAAATATTGGACGGCGCGTTTTTTGACTTTTTTTAAAAGCTCTAGTAATCGTTTAATAGCTGAAATCTCGTAGTTTTGACGATGTACTTTTTTCAGTGACTTCTTTAATGCGCTTTAACAGTAAAAAAATTAATTGTCCTCCATACTCAAGCATTCGCCGCTGAACAGGGCTCTTGCGGTGGACTTCTATTGATTGCTACTTAGAAACTTAGATTCCGTCTACACTAGATGTGCGGATATCAGCACATATTCTAATTGGTATATTGCTGGTCATGCATTAATTCGAAGTCTATAAGTCGTAATTCTCCATGGTTTCCTGACGTAATCTTGCAAGGGCGTCTTCAGATCTTCACGATGTCGTTTCCACTGAATGGATTTCGGCGATGGATCTTAGGCCGGGCTTTCTACTTGTTGATTTGAAGATGATGTTAGGCCGAAATCAAAAGTAGAAATAGGAAAAAAAATCAACCGACCACTCTCTGATAGGGTAAAGCCAAAATCGATAATTCTTTGATAGCCCAAATCTCGACGACTCCCGTAGTAACTTTGTTTTCGAAAAGAACTCCCGATTGCGCTGTAGCAGCCAAAAGAAGATCACGTCTAGCAGGTTATCGATAGGCCGCAAAAAGTACGGTGACTTGCCGCCAATGTCGCGAAATCCCACCCTCTTGAAGGGCGAAACTTAATCATCTTTTGACTGTTACAGCGCTCTATAGAGTGCTCCTTAAAAATCAATTATGTCCTTGAAATCAGTGCGGCGACAAATTATGTGGCGTATATCTGAAACAAAATTTTATTCCGACTGCTACAGGCAAAATACGCTATATAGAAAATATATCACACCGTCCGAATTAACGTGGTTTCACCTACCGAATGGTTATTTACACTCAAAATAAAAGTCAAAAAAACAGGCTTTTACCAAGGGCTTAAACGGGATGATGCAACGGAAAAGTACCTGGAGATACTTATGTATTGCTAAAGATTCATCAAAAATCATCTGTGCCCAACAAAAGAGGCCTTCGTACAATCGTGTGTCCAAAAGTGCACACGCGATCCTAAAGAGGTAAGTGAAAAAATTTATTATTCTCATGTTTTCTCCCGATGTCATCTGAATCTTCTTTGATGAATCAGAGCAAGGTTCATCAGTGAGACCACACTTATAGAGGCTATAACCTTTCATACTATTTCATCGAAATTGATTCACAATCGAAGCTGACGCAAAAAGGTAATTAGAAGCATTTCACGATTTTTCATAAATTGCAAATTGTAGAAGACACTTGCGAGAGAGAAACGAATTGTATAGGAAAATTTTAGATAAGTCCTCATGTACACATAAAAATCCACTTTTTGTATAGAGCGACTACTTTCAGCAGCAAATGTTCGAAAAAAAAAACAAATCAGCTATATGTGGCGAAATCATTGGACACAGTTTCCACCTGATTACAGCATTATCGAAAACAATTACGCTTGCTTGGTGGAGATAGTAATAAATGATGTGTCCACAGACTGAGGGTGTGTTTCGAACAACTACAGGAAGAAGCGCTACAAAATTCTACCTGCACTGATGTAGTTTTTATAGCATATAGCAGATATGACTTCTGCGAAATCTAGTACCCATTTAGTAGTTTCGAAAATGTGCACAAGAAAACTTTTTTCGTGTCAGCTATTGAACTAAGGAAAAAATTTCTGAACACCACATGAAAATTTGAAGTTTACACTAGCTTCGATTAAAAAAGCAGCAATTAATCTTTAAGATAAGGACCATAATTGTAATGGCAATCTTTTGCCAACGATCGGCAGGCTTCCAGATCTGCTCGAAATCGCCAGTCCTTGAGCTGTCAATCAAAAATCTCATGACATCCCTCTTTAACTCGATCAACCGTCTCGCATCGGCATCCACATGGAAAATGTTTCGTTGAGCGGAAAAGGCATCGAATCGAACGTCACAGTATCTGAACTGCAGGCTGGGTGTGGCAAGACCTCGATTCCCTTCAGTTCATCAAACTTTTCCTTAAACGACTTTGCAGTGTGAGGTTTGGCATTGTCTTGCTAAAACAGCGCGCGCCTTCGACGAATGACTTGGACTTTGATGCACTACACCTAGCGTTGCTGTGGGGAGTTTCTAATAAAAATATTCCTGAGATTTTCTCATAAACTTAGACTAACCGATGTTGTGTGATACCGCAGAAAATTCGAATATTTCGTGGGTGTTAGAAAAACTTCTTCATTAGGCTATTATTTTACAATCAATAAATTGTTCCCATTCCTTTCGCATTTTAACACATTTGCTAATTCAGTTTTTATTAGTTCAAAAATTCAATCAATTAATAGTATGGTCATTAACGTGATTAATTATATGTAACCATTTGCTGGGAAAAGGGAATAAAATTCCTCACAGATGGACTTAACCGACTTGATTGATCGCCAGCCTCATACTTTCCAAGAGGACGGTATTCAATTTTTATTCAGCAAATGATTGCATATCACTCATCATGACAGTGACTACATTGTTGATGAATTGATTTCGTGAACTAGTAACAATTTGTGTTAGGATAAGTGCTGATGTGAGATGAAAATATGATACAACTGCTGCCGTCATGCATACAGAAAAGGTGGCTCAAATATATTCTCAATAGTAATTAAAGTCAAACCAGATCACCATAACATCACCATTTTGAAGTTTATTCGCTGCTCTGTTTTTATTTCAACGGCAGAGTGCAGTCGAAATCTATCACAAGAGTGCTGAGATACGAATACAACCTCAGATTGGGACATTTGTTAACATTTCAGCACTATTGTGGTCATATATTACACCGCACTCAGCCGTTAGATAATGAGTTGAACACATGAAGTTAAAACGTGGTTTCAATTACAGCGTCAGGAATTTATGCCAAACCGCCCTCTCTAGATCAGTCTCGTTAACGGGTGATTTTGGGTTAAAAGATGGCTAAGAGGAAGCCAGAGATCACTGATACTGTAATGGAAAACTTAGCCAGGAGGAGGGGGTTGCAAAGTCAAAGATAGGTTTCTAGGTTCCTACTTTGTTTCCTTATCAGTTTCACTCTTTAACATTTTATTATCTCTGTTACAAGCCCTACCTATTTATCGTTAATAACTACAGCTGAAAAGAAAGTTCTGTGACACTTTGATAAGCATGAATTGACTGCCATGCATACTATACGGAAGTATTAAAGTTTTTTATGTGGGATTTTTCCACTGTATTCTTGGTGTTTATTTTCACGAGTTTACTACACATTCAAAAAGAAGTATCGTGCTTCGGTTAATCCAAAGTGCGTTTTGATACAGCAATACAATGCCAATCTTCCCACTGCCAAAAAGACCAAAGAACAGTTTGATCATGTTAGACGGAGTTAAAATTTTGCCGCATCCCGCATACAGTTCAGATGGCGCTCAATCCCATTTTGGCCTTTTTCGCTCCGAATGCAACACTTTTTAAGGGTCGCCGATCTGAATCTTTTGATAAAGATGAAGAAGCATGTCAGGGGTTCTTTGATTTAAAGTCGCAGGAATGGTGTTTTGACCAGATCCAAACTTTGGTGGGCTGATGGCAGAAAGTCGTAGAAAACGATGGCTTTCTCTTGGAAAATCGTTACTATTGTTTTCATTTGAAATTTATGCATAATTGTTCCATTTTTTACAAAAGCACCATAGCTTTCTTTCTTATATATTAATCGTATGTCTATGTACACGAAATTATGGGTCAATGTAAAACAAATGACAGTGATTACTGTAAGGGGGATGCGACGTGTATTAGACATTACTCAAACCATCTTCGAGTTGTGATCGAAAGGACGCAGAGGTATAAACAAAACTCGGAGCATCAAGTGACCTTCAAACAAAGATTAACCTTTTCGAGCTTCTCGTGTTATACAGTGCCTAAATGATTCCTTCGCCTTATATTTTTCTCATCCACGCTCCAAGCCTATCTGGGGATTGACTTGTTAGTAGGCAAATCGGTATTGAACTCAGCACTGCTGTCGCTGCAACTAAACGTTGAAACCTAACTGTTGCGAGCCCGTGGCAAAGGCAGACACTGGATCGAAGTCCACTTAAGGTTTTAAGTTACGCTCTATCTTGGCATTATCCTACTTATATTTCATATCAAACTCTGCCAGGAAAAGAAGAAGTGGAAGTAGGTAGAACTCAGAGCATTATCCTTAAGTAGATCGCATGCAGAAATAATCGTATCCAAACACTCGTGGTGGTCTCTAGATAGCTCAACGAATTAAAGTTTTATCCTTCCAGACATTTGTGGAAAATATCTAGTATTAATATAGTAAACTCCAATTAATATATTCACTTAGACATACTTCTTCTCTGAATTTATACGAGTCGCAGCTTGACAATAAACGATACACACATAATGCTTTCATTTCCTAGAACATCATCGGCTAGCATAACCCGTAGCAACTGTGGATTCACCATATTTCACATACTTACCAGCCACCTTAATGGACTGCGAGGTGATAGCATTTGATCTGCCACAAGTGAAGAATTTGTACTCTTCAACTTTTAGTGAATCTCGGTTTACCGAGACAATGAACAATAAAAAATACATCATACTTATCAGTTCACCCAAACGACTGTGGCTTTATGCGCAGAGCTGTTCCGTAACGTAGTAATTCGATATTCTTGCATACTTAAATTTGCAACGATTTGTAGAATTGAACACGATCTCTGTATGCAAACAGAACACTTCTAACGAATTTTCTCGTGTCCTTGCAATCATGTTGCTGAAGGGCATCAAATCTTCCATGCGATTTTGACATGGATGCTTGATGAGTATGAAACGTTAGCGAACTAATATCGTGTCCGTAAGAAACAATTTTACTTACCACTTCGCTTGTAAACTCTTACTTCAAAATGTGAGGTTGAAAGAAGACAAGTGTAAGAAAAGATTAAAGCTCTCGGCGGTTCGTTGATTCTCTGGAATATGAACCATGCAGACATCTAGCATCGCTCGGCGTGGCTCAATGCATTTATGGTTTCTACTAAGACTCTCGGTGGCTGGCCAAGTCAGTGCCGCTATACTTCCAAACAAGGTTGGTACTAAATCATCAAACGCAGAGGAATAAAAAGTTTTGTGAGCCTTCGACGTAGGATCGAACTTCCGACCATCAACTGATCAAACACGTGTGTGTTGCAGAGCACCTCACACCATTGCGCCACCGGTGCTTGAATTCTGGCTATCCACCTGAATGCAGCCGCGCTCGAAATCGCAGTCGCTTGCATCATAGGATGTAGCAGAGAAAAAAAGTAATGTTCTTTGTCGTCTTTCAAGCAAACTATTTGAATGGGAACCGAGCAACTCTATTGCTGAGACGTTACTTACTGCATGGACACTTCAGTTGTCCATGGATGCGGTGACTGTCGCTTTTCAAAATCTTTTCAGGTCACTTAGGTAGCCGTTTTTTATTTTGTAAACAAAGCATTTAAACGACGATCTCTTACCTGTACAATCGAGTGCTTTTTTAGGCTTCTACCAAAATTAATACATCCTGACAGCATATTTTAAGCCTTTTATAAGGTCTGTTACATGATAAAATGTGCTGTCAAGAAGTATTAATTTTTAGCGAGGTCCTAAAAACAGCCGAAAGAAGAAAGAATTTACTTTCTGTTCAGCAGATCCAAGGTGTTATTGATATTGTTCATTAAATACTAGCGAATCACACATAAATACAGTTGGTAATGCGGCATGATTATACAATATTCGAGGTGGCCAACGTTTCGGCGGGTCGCCTTCTTCAGAGTCTGGAAAGAACAGATTTTATCCAGTTTTTCAACCATGAACAGTCGACCGAAAATTTGAGAGATTTTATCGTTTGAGTGAAGTGATTTGTTATCACTGCGCTGCAGGGTGATCTCTTCATCTTGCGAGCAGTGTTTTAGTTCGGCGTCGATTGCTCTAGAAATAGGTGTACTCGCCTAGAAGGATTTGGGTGAACTAAAAGGTATCGCACTGCTGATGACATCAGAACGACGAACCGCTTGTCTAGCACTATAAGTGTCATAACAGATCTCATGAAAGGCTTATAATATGCTGTCATGATCTCCTTAACATATTTGTTCGCAGGAGGATTCGGCAAGGCGTTACAATATAAATAAAGTCTTCCACCACCGCATTACAGTGGATTTTGAAGTCGCTTCATTGGACAAGAATGGAATATGCATTGATGGAAATTCCTACCAAACCTTCGTTTTGCGATTGAAACGTCTTTTTTCGAAAAGCACCAGTGAAGCGGAGATGATGCCCAATGGGCTCAAGAAAACGAGAAAAAGATTGGATCACGCAATAATTAAGTGAATACCAAGATCTGGAAGAGTCAGTGATTGTGTAGAAGCAGAAATAAAGGGTTTTCCAAACACGAGGACCACGCTGTACGTTCACCTTGTAACGTAAAGGAGGAATTACACAGAAGAAAGAGAGCAGAATGGGCCGCATTTGGGCTTCACAAAAGAGCCGCTGTCCAGACAACGGATCTTAAATTGCGAGCTCATCATTCTGATTTAACAGTAATACCAGCTCTTTTCTATGCAGCAGAGCGTAATACTCCAACCATGCTAAGACTACTGCAAACAGCTTGCAGTGCGCTTGAAAGACCTACGTTAATCGGCTTGCGAAACCCTAGATCTTCGAAATGTATCCCATCTACGTGATGCAGAAGAACATACATCGATAGCAAAACCCAAAGAGGCCGTTCCTATAGTAGGAACTACAGACGACAGATGGGCCAAAAGAATTGTAAAGTGAACTCCGTGGGAATACACGCATCCTCGAAAACCACCAACGACACGCTAAGCGTACATGTTCGTAACTAGAATTAATCAGCTGTACTCATAGCTGCTAATGTTTTACAGATCACGGTATAGAACTCGCGGCGGCCGTCAAGCGTGAATTAAACCTCCACCATGGACGACAGTCTCGAAAAGTAGAAGCGAATTGAAAACTTGCTGAGGTTTTCACATTGCGTAAGGACGGGCCGTCTAAGCATCCAAGTAAGTACTTTTCAATGCTTTTGCCTTCTTCGAACTTGGAATTCGTCTAAGATAATCCACGGCTGCCGACTCTAGAGAAGGCGAAGGCGTAAAAACATTATCTGAATAAAACTTCTCACAGTAATGTTATCTATGAACATCAAGGAAAGTCTGCCGAAAATTTTAAAAAACTCTCCATTATACTAAGAAGTGAAATGACCTAACAAGGTCGACATAACGGAAAAGTATCAAAATTTCAAACCTAGAGCCTTTCATCTGCATTCCCACATTATTCTGTTGATGAAGCTGTGATTTTGACAGTAGCTTTAGCAGTGGCACAGTCATTTGAAACAGTTTCACGAATGCAAATAAAAGTGTCATCTATTTAAATTAGGCGAATTCACCAAAATATTAATAGACCGAATTTGAAAGAAAAATATTTTTTATTCAAGCAGTTGACATACTCCGATATCGAAAGTTAAGCATATCGCTTACTAAGGAGCACTTTTAAGCAATTAGAAGAAAAATAATAGTACAAATACAGTCTATCACGTGTGTCCAAGTTAACGGTTTGAATGACCTTAGTGGTAAAATGTACTTCCACTGAAAATCGCAGTTTATCATTATGGAAACCGCTCAGCTACGATGATGTGTTAATCATTAAAGCAGTTTGTGTATCAAAATTCGGCTATCAATATGTAAAATCATCTTATCAAATTGCACGAAGGCTTATCGTTATCTGTTGGAATTTCGAACAAAAACATAACTTTCTAAACCAACAAGTCATTCTTATTGTTTTCATTGGTAAACCTTGAGCAGTTTGCAATGGAAGACTTCGCAGTTAACCTTTCGATGAAGACCGAAGACGTGCCGGTAACTTTTGCTCAAATGTTTCATTTGTCAATCGCTCTTTCTACCTACGTTGTATCTTCAGCGCTTTCACAAAGGCTTTTTTGGGTTGCAATAAGGTAAACTATCCGCTGCAGCTCAGTCTTTCAAGGATGGCATCATGCCTTTACCTAGACTTGCCTACGTTGCTCCTATTCATCTAACCGATTTTGAAAATCAAATTTCATGCTCTGTACCAGACAGCGATTCCAATTTGACAGAAGGAAACTGAAGAACGAATCTACATCATGCGGTATAGGATTACTAACTGCTTCTATATTGTGAGAGACCACCATACACACAGCTCTATAAGTTCTTAACCTTGTTCCTTGACAAAGGAACAAGCTATTCATTAATCCTTTCTTACTAAAGACAGTTGAGGTAGGAAAAATTCGACGTTTAATGGACAAAAAAGTGTGATCTCGGTGAGAAGCATTGCCTTAGCAATCGCTCAGAGCATTTTAAGATATAGTGAGACGAATTGCGTGCCATATTGAATATAGAGGAAGGAGTGATTTACAAAGAGGAAAGCATCCATATACTTTGTGAAAGACTGTCTGATTCATTTTTGATAGATCAGTATCAGCCAGTATCTTAAGCACCGCATTTTAACACCTCAATATTGCCACATCAGATAATTTTCCTGCTTCAGAAATCATGCACGCATATTTCGTCCGATAGCACGCAGGCAACCAGCATTCTGAGCGTAAGCGGAACTCAGCTGGAAGAAGAGCTATCATATGGTACAGTTTGAGTTATAAAAATTTTCCGGCAGTTTTATAAGAAACAATATCGAAGCTTTAACGAGACTCAGCAATCACACTTGTGGGCGATTTGACAAAAAAAAATTCACTGGTCTAGATTTTATGACTGAAACAATTCTAGGCGATGACGATACTACGAAGACGTTTATGATCTGTCAAGAAATGCATTCAACCGAAATGCACTATATTGAAAAGTTAAGACTGCTAATTCTGGTAAGGAAATTTGTTTATAAGGTAGATTCTGGAGCCAGGAACAGATCGCATTACATCTCTCGAATTGACTCAGATGAGAGACTCTTTGCTGGCTCGTGTTGCTGAAAAGCGACCACTTCTGAAAAAGCGTGAAATCGTCACTGCATTTGGAAAGATTCAACCTATTCTCAATATCCACGAACGCATCTGCGAGAGACTGGAAGGAGTGATCGAGCAATGGGATGGAGATGCGAGCAGCGCAAGCGAAGTGAGTGCTCTAATCACATAAATCTACAGAAGCATTGTAATTCGTTGGTTTTCAGTTGAGTCAGACAGTGCTAGTAATAACCAGCCAAGGTTGATACAAATTTTTTTGATACAAATTTTCTTCTCGTAAAAAAGATGTCGTCGAAAGACAACCTAAAAACGTTTCCACCATATCCTGTTAGAAATGTCTGCTTAAAACTCTGCAATTATCAGAGCTATGAAGCCTCTTAACACCACTGATGAAAATGACTTTAGCGATTAGATATTATCAGCGAATGGTGTGAAGTAGTAATAATAATTATTCTACGCCGCTGAGATGTGAAGAAAATTCCAAAGTATCGTTTGATGTTAGACAGGTAGATGTCAATGGATCTTTTCAACAAATCAAGATAAAGGATAAAGGATTAAGCTCTAGACGTTGATCAATCTTGAGGGGTGCTCCATGCATTACACTTTCTAACTCCGTTTGATGACTCACAGTGACTTCCCGCTGTATCGAGTCAAGGCTGCTTAACATTCCAGACAAATCTGAGACCACTATGGTATCAATTTACCGATCCCGGAGGGATAATGAGCCATTAGAGCGAGCTAGAGCCGTCAACACTGTATGCACCCTATGAGCACTATATTTCAATAAATGAAATTGAAATGTAATAAATTTATTCAAAATTAAGTCAAATAGCTCACACTGTTGCTGCAATTCGCAAGAACATCGGTGTCAAATCAAAATCGTCACACTTTTGAACCAAACAAACGACCAATAGATTTGCCTATTCAAGATCTGGACAGAAGCATTTGACGACCTCTTGCGAGTGTACCCCTCATATTGCAACCACTGCGACCTCGCTGTAGAAACGATCAAAGCCGCTTGTGCCCACAGCGCAAAACTAAGAATGTTCATCGAGGTAGGTGCGATTTAGAACATTGAAACAAGTTTTATGGTGTGGTTTATAAGAGCTGATTGAAAATGACTTTATTAAGGACCATGAAAGAAGCAAAGAATTCAAACGACAGCGGACTGTCGATATTATGGTCACTCCAGTGCAGCGCCTTCCAAGCGTTAAACTATTGCTTGAGAGTAAGAGATTTTTCCTTCTAAGTCTAATACTACAACAGTTGCCATTTACAGTAGTTCTATAAGATCTCTGACAATGAATTTATGTAAGTGTGACCATGTCCACATAGCTCAACCAAGGTTTCATGTTCCGCTCGTATCTCATCATTCCACGATTGGATCTCATATAATATTAGGTCTCCAAATATTTTCCCGAACTCGGTCCATAAATTCAAAAATTTATTTTTCCAAGTAATCAATTTTATTAAATAACATTAATCAAAGTACTCTACGTTTACCTGAATGCAATTCTGCCAGCGCTCCAAAAACAAATCAATTTCGCGCTCATAAAACTCATTATTCCTCGGTGCAAGCTAATTAGTCAATTCTCGACGCAAATGATTGATATCTTGAACCTTTTACTCGTCCAACCAGTGCTCTAATGATCTGAAGAGATCAAAATCGGAGGAAAGCAGATCTGGCAAATGCGGCGAACGATCCAAATGCTCCCAGCCCAAATCGGTCAACCTCTTCCTTGTTTTCTTGGCAACGTGTGGCTTTGCATTGTCTTCAAGCGAAATTGTTTGGCGATGTGGTGAGGTGGAATTGCTTCATTGCAACGGTCCAGTTGCTCACAGTATCGCTCAGCGTTGATGGTCTGACCGGCTTGCAACAAGTGACAATGAATTGGCCCACTTCGGTACTAGAAAATGACCAACATTGCTTTTGGCACAAATCGATTCGTCGGTGTTGGGGCTACTTGGTGACCTGATGACAACCACTGCTTTGGACGACGCTGGCTCTTAAAGAAGGTCCACTTCTCATCAATAGTAACAACTCTGTTTAGAAACCAAAATCGGCGATGACGACAAAGATGAGCTTGCGCGCTTTGCTTTGTCTTGTTCTTTTGAGCTTGTCTGAGATCGTAACAAATCCAATTGCCCTTGCGCCATTTCTTGCCTGCATTTTTCAAGATCTTGTGGATCTGCTCGAATTGACTTGTCGTTGGAGCGCTGGCAGAATTTCTTTTAGGCAGACGGAGAATACTTCAATTGAAGTTACTTGATACCTTCAGGTGATTGAACAAATAAGTTTTTGAATTTTTAGATCAATTTCGGAAAGTTGGTTGGAGACCTATTGCTCTGTCCTTGAATAAAAGGCACTAAACACATTTTTAGGCATAGTGATATCGACTACTGGTTCAGGTTCTTAACTGCTTCGAGTAGTGTATAATGCTATGAATATACCCGCTGATGTAGACTGATGTGCAAAACTTTTGCGCCAGTTGGAACTTGAACCCACATCTCACCCTATCCGGGAGCGCATGCTCGAACCGTTACACCACCGACACCTGTTTTGACACCATTCTTTCTAAAAGCTAGAAATGTTTAAATAGAAAGAAATTTTGTTTGATTATCTAATACTCAGTATCTGTCAGCGTAACTGGGTTCAATGTCGATAGCGACTAAACATGTCATACCGTTGGCGGTTAGTTATTGACAGATAGATACGTTGCAGCGTAGAAAGTGTGGTGTCAAAACAGACCTGGGTAGTGCCACGATTCGAGTACGTACTCCTGGACAGGGTGAAATGTAAGTTCGAATCCCAGCCGACGCGGAGATTTTGCATCACTCTACGTCAATGCGCAAAGCAAGAGACGTCGTGATGCAATGCTTTCCGTTTGTACTGTGATATCTCGTGACCTTCCAGCCTCTATTTGCTTGCAACTTTTTTACATGCTAACGTTTGACGGTGAGTACGAAGTACACATCACGAAATTTTTTACCGGAAAATCTACTAAAATTCTGTCATAGGATGCGAACAAAATATCGCGACACAAAATATAAATGGATGTTCGTAATTTGATTCAAAGCGGGTGTGGGTGTAGGAGTTCGAGGGGCACTGCAAAACAGAAGTGGTCGCTAATTCAATCTCCGTCTCACTGGCTAACCAAAGCCTCTGCCGCTATGCGTTCTTCGAATTGGTGGCAGATTCGTCTGAGAGAATGACAGTTCTAATTTTATAGGTCCGTAAGCCGCCGCGAGGTATCGGAAAGGTCAGATATGCATTCAGTCGCCTCTTATGATGCTTGATAAAGTCTAATGCATTGCACATCGTTCAGAAGTTGACTATTGCTAGGAGTTGATCCTTCAAACCTTCAACACCTACCCTACATTACAATTAATTTATCGTGTAATCATACCTTTTTTGTGAATGGAAATACACCCGGTCACACCTCGTTGAAAGCTCTGAATTTTACTTCAACATTGATATTTTGTAAACATTCATCATCAGAAATCTTCCGTTGTGTTTATATTAACTGCATTGAAAAATTTTGCCATATGTTGCCAATAGAGTTCGTAGGACTATTTCGTTTATAAATTTTCACAAGCCCGAAGAAGTTGACGAGAGGGAGAATAGAAAGACTAGAAGACTTTCTCTTCGCAGAATTCACCTACGTTGATACCAAAATTGATACACAATTATATTGCAACTATACACACAACAACATGCTTTTTTGTGACGACTGTTGACTGGTCATGAAGTCTGTAGTGAAGTAAAATATAACGCTTCTTAATATGTGACTGATTTAATCAACTCTAATATTTGGACACCTTACTAATTATGAAAAAAACTAACTACACCTAAAGAATAATGCATTCCGTCTCATTGCCATTGTGAAACTTATCCATAGAACACAACTGGCAATGATGTAAATGTTACCTTAGGCACACTAGCAAATTATATCACAGTTGTCGCCGCCCGTAATGCTGCAAATAGGGTGAGGATGGGGATTCCAGGGAGAAACACTGCTTTTATGCAATAGTCAAAAAGTTCGTCTAGGATGGTTTTGAGAGATAATAAAAAATTCATAATTTGCCGAGAGTAAATTTTCAGGTCTCAAAAAGAAGACCCGAGTGCAAAGAGAAAAAGACCAAATTGGAGAGGCGATCGAGGCCATCGACAAAGTGCTGAGGTGACCTAATCAAATGTTCATCTCTTAATACAGCGCGTAAGCTCTTAGACATCTTGAGTTCTTCGGAAATCTCGCTATAGAAGTTTGATATAATATGAAAGCCATTTTATGCCTTCTTCATGATTTAGTACGACAGCGGCTTACGTACACATTGGAGGTTTCCACGGTCTCTGAACCACCATACTTATATAGAGGGAACGGAAATGCCCACAGTATGGTGATCCGATAGCAAGAAATGTTGTCTGAGCAATTTTACACCCGATGACTCGCGACTATAATTGGAACGAACGCAAGCCGTGTATATACAATCAATATTTAATCACTCTGGAAGAACATCACGTCAAGTGAATTTTTCACCTTGACGAACAGTGTAACTTGTTCGACGTCGATTGCGACGAGTAGCCAAATGACATGTCCTGCTGATGAGGTTAGCTAGAAAGCTGAAACGTACGTATAGTACTAGAACATAACAAATACCGTGAAAGGCTCGAGCATTCTGTCAGACTATGTCATTAATAATCAATCAAACTCAATCAACCGTTCGTCAAAAGCCTCGTTATAGGGCTTTGATATATTTAAATAGACTGTTCCAGGCATATTTGGAAGCTTAGTGCCCCAGTGGCTAACGTACGTCAGCAGTCTCGCCTGTTTATCCTGGTCACACGCCGCATCAGTCGCACTTAATATTATTAACGCGGAGACACACAATGTTTAGACGTGACAATGTGAGGTGTTGTCTAGTGGAGCGTGTGGCTCTGATAAGGCAGATGAGGTCGCCGAAACGTATGTAACCCGCTGACATACCAAACGTTGAAAAGGGCTTGAAATAATCTTTCTAGAAATATTTCTGAGCATTTTGCGAGATTTGATTTATGCTCTTCTTCAAGTGTCCAAGTTGATGTTCACATAGAATAGAAGGAATAACAATACTGACATGAAAATAGTAAAATAGTGAAAGACAGATTGTCCGTTGACTCCTTTTCCTATTAATAACTAGATGCCTTTTTAATCGACTGTTTTTCAGAGCTCACTTGAAACGACACACTCTGACAGCATATTTTGAGCCTTTCAGAGGTCTGACACAATGTATCTCTTGTTTAGCGTGCGTTTCCGTTCACTCTCGCAGAACTCATCAGTGACACATGGCATTCTCTTTAAACGCTCCCCACAACTAAGGGTAGCTGCAACCGAACATGTATCACTGCACGTCAAGTGGAAAGAACTCGACATGAAGTAATGCATTTTCACCAGTCGTCAGCAACTGAATGTAAATCACTGCAGTATCAAGTGATCTTTCCAACTGACGTGCAGCGATGAGTGCTCGACGCCGCTAGTCTTAGATGTAGATGAACGGGTGAACCGAGTGGCATGTGCTACTGAGGGGGATTGCGAGAATAAACCGAAACGTACGTCTAGCACCAGAGATGCCACACGAGATCTCTGAAAGATTCAGAATATGTTATCGGATTATAATACCTGGATAATTTGACGATTCGTCTTCACTACAGTGCGAGCGTCAGCATGGTTTCCATTCGCTTGTCTCTCACGCATCTGCCACTTATGGTGATGGTTTGCTTCGAGCACGTTAGCGTAGTGTTGACACTGCGGAGAAGACGGTTGGCATTCACCACAAGGACGTGCTCAAATCCTTCGCGTGGTCTTTCAGAAGGGCGTTTGCATTCTTTTGGAGTTCACTCTACTGCTTAGTTTGTCCAATTGCCAAACGAAGTGGTCCTCTTCATTAGAGTACTATCCAATTCAGTTTGATCACCTGAGAGCCATGAATTCCAATGAGCTTTTCTCATAGTGTTTATGCGTAGCCCAACCACTTTTCTTGAACCGCTGAGTTCATTAAGCATCACTACTGCTTTGAAGATGATGATGTCGCCCGGAAAACAAAGATTGGTAGGAATCTTCATATTTGCGTATGCCTTTCTCTTCTCAGTTGAGCAATTTCGTCGTTCATTGTAGTGTAACAGAGAACAGCATTAGCGATATAGTGTCGTCTTGTTCAACACTCTTTCGATGGGCATGGTAAGAGACCGATGGAAAAGTGGTATTTATGCGCTGCCGTTTCGATAGCAGTCTAACACTCGCATATAAGCAGGTATACTTTGATCACTGGACGATGAAAGGGCAACATTCTCGTTGACGCTAATGGCTCTCCCATAGTCGACAAAGATTGAAGCAAGGGGCATACTCCCCAGCGGACTTCAATGATCCGTGAAACGGTTCATTGAAGTGGCCTATACAACATAATACTTTACTGAGTCCTGCTTATTCAGCTGGCTGTGATTCATCTAAATCTTAATATGTGCAGAAGGACGATTATCGTGGAGATCTTGCATAGTACAATCAACCCGCTCATTGAACGATAGTTACTAAGATCCTTACTCTCACACTTTTTGGAGCGATGACTGTACTCGATATCCTTCAATAGCCCCGGTCCTGCCCTTCTGGAGATAAGATATCGAATCTCCTGCTGGAAATACATGCAAATTGTGACCATCTTTTTAAGCAGACTGGCAGTGATATTTTCATACTCTATGCCTTGTCCCTCTCCAATGCTTTTGGTCGCTACACGAACATTGAGGGCGATGATTCCGGCTGAAATCTTGCCAGTGTTAATTCTAGGGTCCGGATGGGGATTATATATAATGAAAGAGACTGGTGTAAAACTGTTACGTATCAATTCCATATCATGAATAAGTATTCTAATGATCCCATCTTCATTCGTTAGAAAAGATAACAGAGTGTAATAGTTACGGAGAACTCAACGGTATTTCTTCAACCTACATAGCTCTCGTGCAGTTTTAAACGACTTTTTCTGCCTGTACCGACAATAGATCCTCCTGCCAAGATCTTCTACAGCCTGCATTCACTATTGGCCTAGTTAGATGACTGCGTGAAAACGATGTTTGTGCTTCTTTTTCTTCTCAAGCAGCCCTCTAGTAATAGTGGAAATGCGATCTTGATCGGGGAGACCTATGTTAGTTGGCACAAGTTTCATGTCTATCGATAAGCTCTAGGGAATACTAAACTCTAAGATAGCTATTGACTCAGTCATTGCTCTGTGATCCTGTTCATGTCTACGAGAATTTAGGCTTGGCATTTATTTCGTTTGTGTGGGCACAGACCATGCTTTTGAAATCCAGAGCAAAGAATGTAGTAATTGTGAAAAAAAATGAGATAATACAATTCTTTGTGAAATTGTGCACAACGAGGGCCCGGTAGCATAGTATTGATCCTCACCTACGCCTTCAACACTCTTCACCAATGAATAACGAGTGCCTCACTGCTTGCCCAGCCTGGCTATCCTTGAAATTGCAAAAAGATGTAATCGAAAAGTATTGTAAGACATCATAAAGATGGCATCCTCTGTAAACCGATAAGCGCGAGAGACAAGTTGAATGCTAAAGGTTTGAGATCGCCAATCAAAATAAAGTGTGATACGATCGATAAGGCGATAAAAGAGCATAACAATAGAAAAAGCTTTTATTTGTCTCGGTCTGTTATTTACACAACCTCCAAATCGAAGCAAACAAGTTACTGAACAAATTCCTAACAGCTAAAGGACCTTGTGAAATTCAAAAGTGCTTGCCCACCAATGTTGAGGAATCGCAAAAAATAATCTTAACAAAGCGCCAAAATTGTATTAGGTGACTTTTCTGACATGTCATTTCATAAAAGCAATGGCAAACAGAAGCTCAGAGAATGGTGATAAAAGCCAAATATCGTCATTCTGATATAGTTGGCGTTGTTGTCCAAACTTCATTCATCTCACTAGTTTCAGTAAGTCGAACACAGTACGGCAGATCACCGAGGCGTCCGTTTCGCAACTGAATCTCATAAATGAGATCCAAGATCTTCCGGTATAGGACTTGGTTGTAATACGCCTAGGTGGCTAAATTCAATTCAAAATATGCATATTATTCTTAATTTCAGCCGGTCCATCTAAAGAGCTCCCGCTTCGAGCTCTCCTCAATAGAAGTGCGATGGATCTGCGGAACGAACGAATGCAGGATTAAGAAAAACGACATTATTAGATTGATATTATTCAGTGATTCAACAATACTGGTAAGCTGTTCTAATTGAAAATGCACACACATGCATACACACATACAGACGCATGCAAATGTGAATGCATGCTTCCATAAGGGCACACACAAACGAATACATATATATGTGCATTTATAAGGACGTACACAAATATCTGCATACGTACATTCACACGTACAAAGCCTATGCATCTATTATGTATGTGAAATTTTAGGTTTGTAAAAAGAACCACACATTCGGCAAAGGAACCTTTTTGGGAGAAGCGGCAATCGCTAAGGCCGTGTTAGGAATGTTTAAGAAGCTGTATAAGTTAATATTTTTCTTAAAACACCACTACTTGATTTGAAACTACCCGACATCACATAATGTGCGGGTTTCAGTTTTACTTGCATTTGACTCGACTCGTTTCCTTCCTTCTACTCTCAACGAAACTTCTGAGATTTGCATTAAGATTAAGTTCAAATGTTGCTCAAAAATTTCAAAATCTCATCAAATGTTAGTTGAGCAGTCTTTCCTCCCTTCAGCTGAGCCCCCTTCTCCTATTTTAGCTTTGCCTCACTTTGAGTGTAGCTGACTAGTTTCCCAGGAAAACTTTAACTACCTTGCTAAAACGTTCACAGTTTTTTAAAATATCGGAAGCCACCTTCTAAGAAATATTGTGTTTTTGACAGAGTGATCCGACATTCCGAGACAAGTCAGGTATAGTTTCCCGATCTCTGAACCTCAAAGGTTTCTTAAACTTTACGAATTGGGTTGAGTCTGATGACAAAACTCTAATAGTAAAAGTAATCATTGAACAGCGTTTTCAGAACTTTATGTCATTAATATGATAAAAACGCATGTCAGACTTTTAATACTTACTTAGTTATGGTCACTAAAGGATAAATCTTATGTAAATAAATTGAATTTGTAGTCCGCAGTTTTGATATGGGATCGTTTCAGCTATCGATTCGTTATGGAGCTGCAAGCTGTGAGGTTCCGAGGCGTCAATTTCATTCAATGTCCGCTGTCGAAAGGTGTCTTGTTCATCTCACGATAATTTCTGAATACTTGCCGAAACTGGCCAACATTCAACAAGTAGTTTCTCTACTAAAAATACGAAGAATACAAACTGCAAAAAAAGTGTTAATGACCAATCATTCGTTGAGTTCCAGCTATCCGAGACGGTGGCTATCTCAGTACTTTACGTTGTGCACAATTTGTCTTCTAAAAAGCGGTCTCTTTTGCGCTTCTGTTTTTTAAGGATTATTCGACTTCTGAGTTAAGTCAACTAGCAAAGGAAACATCGTTATTCAAAACTCTTCGTACGCATCTTTCTTGGCAAACATTGTCACTACAATTTATGTGCACTTCTAACGTTATCCGTCGTTGGAACATCAATTTACGATGATTGCTACACCATTTTTCCCCTCCAAGAGAGCTCTCATAATCCACCACTAAATCAATTCTCAGAGAACATTCTCTCTCTATTCTAGAGAAAACGAGTGCATTGGAACGCACTCCGATTTCCTGTTGGGATATCACAAACATTCCTTGCGACAGCAGTTGGTATGTTGCAGTGGACGGCGTCGTAATGGAGAACTTTACGAAGTCGCTTCAAAATTTCATTTCGATGAGTGGTGTAAGTGAACAAAAAGCTTTTTAGAGAACGTCAATTTCCATTTCAATGATAGTGCCTCAAACGTAATCTTCCACAGTGCTTTATTACTGTGGAATAAGATTATCAAGCATCTTAGGCAATCTCTTGAGAGAATCTTGAGAAAATGCGATAGTGTTTCTAATTATCACCGCACAGAAGCTTCGTTCTAATCACCATAAGTTTCCAAAACGTATATGAAAAACATTCGACTTTATCTTTATAATACAGACTTAAATAGTATTCGTTATTGGAAAACATTTTTAAGAAATTTTACAAATGAGTTCAATGAGTATATTCATGACATCATACCATCGCTAGAAGCGGTCGAACAAGAAGGAAATCAGAGTTCTTAACAATTGGCTCAGTGTGCTGATAATCCGAATAGGCGAATTTCCAAATCTTCCAATTCAGAATGATGGCAGTCTTGTGTTTGAAAGGAAAATGAAGTTTAGCGATGTGTTGCATGAGTGCAAAGGTGCTGTGAAGGAAGAGTTGAAAAGGTGTGTTTAACGACGAAGCCAACGACTTGAATTGGATACAATAATTTTTGTTGACTTTATAGACTCGGATTCGAGCCGAGTCACGACGATGACGCTACAAAGGCTTGAAACTTCAAAAGGTGTCAATAGCGTTGCTTAAATTCTCCTTCAGCATAAATCGCTTCCAACGTAACACCATTCCATCTTCATGTCAAAAAATAATTTAACATTTCATCAAGTGATTGTTTTAGGGGCCACCACCAGCCATTACCAATAGTCGAGCGACTGGATATTGTACAACGAGAACGAAACATAGATGAATATTATGCCACTTTTTTGTCCAAAAACGATAGAATGCGTTTTTTGTCATCGAAGGAACCGACAAAAAAGTGAGTAAGCAGCAGCAGACATTATCAAATACAGCGTTATGGAAGACATATGGTAAGACGTTGAAACGAACTGCCAGATTACAAATCCTTTCACCCGTACCTAGTCTCACTTGACCGGCTCCCAGGACCAAGCTCAAATTTTGGCTTCTACGGATGTGCTGAATTTCTGACAACAAATAATATTTTGATGATGAATGAGACTTCATTTTGATCCATAGCATCGACCGCTTTGAAAACCTCGCTATAATCATGCAATATAATTTTTAAGAATGTCTTAAGCGTTAGCAAGCCAGAGCCATACACGCGTGTTCCGGAGATCTCGCCCTTGTGAGTGGCCCACGAAGTCGATGACTGAAATGTGGGAATAGCACAATGTCATTGCACGTTGTGCCGGCACCACATATGCCTCCCTCCTTGCTGCAATGCAGAGCTTGTTGTGGGGCCATGAGCCACTGACTAGGAAGGCTAGACCTCCGAAACACGCGTGTATGGTTTTGGCGTATCAACCTCGCTAATGCTTTGAACATTCGTAAAAATTATATAGAATTCATTTTACCTGGCCGCCTCGTGCGGTAATATGGTTATACAATATACCCAATGATGTGGAGTGGTCTGCAAAAACCTTTGCCTTAGGTGGAATTCAAACCCACGTTTTAGTCTATCCGAGGGGCGCGTGCGAAGCGTTGTATTACCAACGTCCTTTTGGACACCACTACTCTTGTTGACAGATAACGCGTCCAATTATAGAAAAAGTGGTGTCAAAACGGGCGTCGGTTGTGCAACGATTCAGTACGCGTCCCCGGATAGGGTGAAATGTGAGTTTGAAGCGCAGCTAAGGCTAAAGTTTTTGCACACCACTCTACATCATTGGCTAACAATTCCGGCAACTAAAAGAATTGATAGGCTGCGAACCCTATGAGTATAAAGGTTCTCCTTCAATTTTTTTTACACTTCCGAATTCTGAGCAATAACCATAGCTTAACACAAAATATTAGATTTAATGAAATGGTTTATTACCACTTAAATTTCTGATCACTAAGCTTTTCCAAGAAAAGTTTTTTTGCATATTTCTAGAAGCAAAATGGTATTTTACCGACTGGAGCCCAACTTGAATTCTTTCTTCTACAAGCTAGCGATTGACTACGAAATGTCCAGCAATGATGCTTAGTGCGATCAAAACGGCACTGGAAAACATCCGCATTGAAAGCAATAGGGTGCGACCCCGAACTGAACGCTAGATTGCATATATAAACCGCATATACCTTTGCATTCGACCGTTTATATAGAACTCGATCAAAGCAATATTAATCCAATAACGTTTTTTGACCCTTTTATGTCATCTGTTTTGGCACTTATACAGTGCTAGCCAATAGTTCGCCAGTGCAGGTTCATCAAAAGCACTGTGCCTTTTGGTTGTGCCAGTTCCTTTGTGATCGGGTGATTTGATCACTCGATATGCAGTGATTTAAATATGTCGGCGTCGATTATATTACGGCTAGTGGTATGTTTGTCGGCAAGGGATTGGCTGAATCGAAAGGCACCGCGCTTTTGATGCTCCTGTATTGGCGAAACAGATGTCTAACTTTGTATAAGTACCATACCGGACTTCATAAAAGGCTCAAAAATATTATCACATTGCTGAGCATGTAATGTACTCTTCGAACAATGCTTCGTGTTAGTATACGGAAGAAAAGCTCTTACATAAATCAGTTGAAGTACCTATCTTTGATAGCACTAGGAAAATAGTAGGATAAGGTTATGTCTTCTGCAACTAAACGCATTAACTATATGATCTAATAAATTCCACTTTGACTGTTTCTTTCTTAGTCGATCAACTCTATTACATCTAGCAGTTATGGTCGGGCATTACTTGATAAACTTCTACCAAATGTAGGATCAAGTATTTTACTGCGGTTATATGATTGCATAAAGCCTATGATAATATATTCAGTTTTTATTTGAGATAAAATCTATGACAAAACTAACAGAAGAAGATATTTCAGGTCGACCGCAAGAAGATGTAACCCTCTCCGTTTTCAAGCACATCATATACTGCACACCTTAGAGAAATGAACTTTACTTTCGAATACTCTGGTTTTTCGGTGTATTGTACATATAATGGCAAAAAGACTTTATCAAATACGAATGAAAAAGCGCTCTTGTATATATATATATATATATATATATATATATATATATATCAGATATCATTTCGCAGTTCTTTTGATAGTCAAACTCCACATTTGTGGTCTAAATTTAGCAAGCATATGGCCATCGACAGAATCGATTAGGTACTCGCTTGAACGAGACGAAATTAAGGAAACGAAGTCGCTTGGTTGCATTTAACGCATTCTCATTGTTGTGCTTACTGTTTTATGGCTTTTAATCGCGGTTTCAATTCCGTCAATTTCAAATTATGATAGTTAGTCTCAAAAACATCTTTATTATTCAAAATAAGAGCCATTACGAACGCACTTTTGCTGACAAAAAATCAGTCTACTCCTGGAGCTTGAAAATCGGTGATTCGCGATTTGACGAACTCTTGAAAAGCTTTTCTGCAATTTAATGGTTGTGGAGACGTTTTTCCTATAGGAATTTATCGGGATGCTTGAAGAAATGGTATTCGGTGGGCGCAAGGTCCGGCGAATATAACGAATGGGTAAAACTTTCTTGTAAGATTTGTTAGACTTTTGAAGTGTTTGTTGTGCGATATATAGAAGTTTACAAAAACCACCATCACTTTTATCGAAAGCAATTTCGCTTGGGCATCTCATTTCAAATAGTATACGATAATAAACTGGTCGACGCTGCGTTTTTTGTACCCGCTTGCCTAGAGTTAAGAGTATCTGCTTCGAAAAATTGCGTTGATGGTAAAAAGTAATCGCTGTTTGTGCGTTGTTAAGATGCACTTGTTTCACGAAACTTCTTGAACCATCGCAGGCACTGCACTTTTGTTAGCAATTCCTAGGCCAGATGCGTCACTGATGTTGAGAGCTGTCTCTGCTGCTTTGCGATCCGCTTCGGAATTGCAGTCCGAAACCGTCGTAACTCTTGCACCAACAAACACTTTCTTAGTCTAAAATAAATATAAAATAAACAAGAAGTAGAACGCAGCTTACAGGGCAACACGGTGCAAAAAAACACTCATCAATATGATAGATGACATAGCCATATTCATTCAAGGATTTAATCCAGTAACAAACGGCAGACTTAGATAAGGGGTCCTAACACATTTCGCTGTTCGTTTCTTCTTCTTGTGATCATCGTCCATAGTGGTGGTTGAACGGTGATCGCAAGAATAACGTAGTGGGTGGTGGACACACGGTGATCTATAAGTTATCCGCCACTGCAATTGCAGTTAATTAATTCATCTTTTGAACATACCCGCCCGAAGTGTAGGTGGTCATCTTGGAACGGAGTGTATTCTCGTGTAGACCATTTTACAATTCTTTTCGTCCATCTATCATCCATACTTAGTGTATGACGGCTATTTTCATTTCGTTATTAACTTACATTCTTATTCATCAGAAAGATGGGGTAAGTTTCGAAGATTTGAGTTGCGCGAGCCGGTTAACATTGTGAGTGCCGACTAAATTTCAGAAGACACCGTTCAAGCGCTTGTGAGTCGTTCACAGTAATTTTGACATGGTCGCAGCATCAGCTCACATCTCCGTTGCGTACCAGAACACTGGTAGAATTCTTGAGTCGAAAAACTTAGCATGCAGTTTGAGGTCCGCTAGCTGGCAGCTGGCTTTTCTGAGAAGATCCAATGAGACTCATACTGCTCTCCTTCTTCTATCTAGTACCTCCTTCACGTTCTTATCCATGTTCAGTGACCGCACGAAGTACACATGCGAGATGGTCTTAATAACTGGAAAACCATTCAATTCGATTTGTTCGCCATTGCACCATTGGCTTTTTATAAACTGAATGTTCACCGATATATGCGTAATCCGATCTTCTTTCCTGCTTAGTTCAGTTCCCTGAACGTCGTCTATAGCACACTAATACTTTTCAAAAATGTGGCGATGTCATCCACAAAACAAAGGTTTGATAGGGAATTTGCATTTATATGTACGCTCTTCTCCTCTCAGTCGAGCGAATCACTATTCCCTGCAGTGTAGTGGTGAACACTTTTGGCGATAACATATCGCTTCGTCGAGCCCTTGTCTAATGGGCAGGTAAGGGATCGATGAAAAGCCCTATTTTCGCGGTTACAGTTCTGATAACAGTCTCATATAGTGCTTATGTATAACGGTCTTCTTCGTGATCGACGAGCGCTGATAAGACTAACTCATTTCGAGGCTTTTGAACGTCTTCTCATAATCGACAATAAGTTAGTGTTAAGGGCAGCTGGTAATTTCGTCAGACTTCTATGACACTTGACATTGTTGAAATATAGTACATATAGTGGAATCTTTGTCGAAATCCTTCTTTGCCAGCCTTCTGTGCCTCATTCAAGGATCGTAATATGCGTAAAGGTATGATTTTCTTACTCAAAGAGCTTACAAGGTGCACACAACAAGTCCAGCGGTTACCATCTTCATAGAGGTTGACTGCGCACCACTAATCTGGGATTTTATTCATTTTAAGATAAGGCGTCATGTGTACTGCGAAAAGTACATGTAAATTATAGTCTCCAGCACTCAGAAAGTCGGCACTGATACTTCGGATATCGCGGCTGTGCATTTCGTCATGCTTTCTATCACAACTTGAATTTGACAAGGTAGATACCCTAAAAATTTTTTCTATTTTCCAACATCAGATTTAGATCGGGAAAAAATTTCAGTATCCCGCCTTCATTCATCACGGCTGACAGCGAAACAATATATTGCACAACATCTGAAGGCTTCTTTGGACTAGCTTTTCTCTGCGTTGCTTCTAGCATTTCCTTCTGCTTGTACTGCTACGGGCCCTCTTATGATGCTCTTATATAACTGAAATTGATTTGACCACTATCGAAAATGTTACATAAAAATCGAGTTCCACCATTCTTTGCTTTGCGAGTAACTTCTTCATGTCCTGTATAGTACGTCTAGGCTCTGAAGAGGGAGAAGTATTCAAAACGTTAGAAATCACTTTTGAAAATGATACACCAACCTTGTGTAAGCATTAAAAAAGAACAGTTCTATGATAATTTCATTTTCCATGCCAAGGTTTTGCAAAACTCTGTCATTCGATTTACACGAAATATAGCTGAACAGTGATCGCAGTCACAAACGAGGGAAATTTAATGATCGTCGTAAATAGTGCATGAGAGGAAACAAATCAAATGTAAGAAAGCTTTGAAAATGAGAAGAAAAGCTTAGAAAACTAATCTTTATTTAGAGCTTCACGAGGTTGGTACCTTTTTCCCAATCGATTCTTCTTCTTTACTGTTGATGGGTTTTCTCGGTTGCTAGTGGCTGACGTTTCGGCATATACGCCTTCTTCAGAAGCTTAACGTATTATTCGCTGTTGTTTTATTTATATGACTCTATACTGTGAGAAAAAAAATTTCTTTTCATCCCTCACATACTAAAAAAGCACTTATCCGAAATATGTATCGAACAGCTGTAAGTGTTTGTACGGGAGACGATTAAAGAAGGAAATCACTAGACTTAGCGCGAAAAATAGCCATTTCCAATGGGTACAAAGAAAGAACAACAACTAACGTTAGGCATAAAAGGAGCGAAAAACCTCGGAACGGGAACGACAGTGTGCCACACCTAAACTAAACAATAAAGTACCTCTTATATTACCTTTCATAACAAACGAAGTCAGCACCGCTATTAGAAAGTGCCTAAAAAATAGTGGTCGAGAAGATTCTGTAGGAATTGTAGATTGTCCTCCTAAAACACTGCGTCGTCATTTACTTCGAAACCGCTTGTATGACCGTCTATGTAATACAAAGGACTCGTTATTTTTCCAACGGTTTTCAGTGGTTTTCAAAGACAGAGTTGTCAGGGGATTAGCCAAGACTCAAGCTGTCGAACAACTTTCATAAGTCTAGCAGAAAAAATTTGTTCAACAAGAAATGCTTGAGTGTGGAAGACAAATTTACTTTTACTGCAGGAACGCATTAAGGGAGCAATTTTAACATTTTCAAAATTGACGAGGATTTCAGCTAGCAAAAAACTTTTGGATTTCTTGAAGAATCAGGAAAAAACGTTTTTAAGAGGTCAAATCAGGATGCGGACTCCGAAATTGATCAAAGTTCTCGAGATCCAATATTCTTTTAGCTGTTACAGCACTACAAGGAGTCCTTTCTAAAAACCAAGTACACTGTTGCAATTTAGATTTGCCTTATCTAACGGTTACAACTTGCTTACAAAAAAAACCTTCACCTGTATCACCTGTCGTCCCGTTGATCGTCGAGTGACTCGAGCGGGTACCAGCAACTCTTCCATTTTTCCCTATCGCGTGCAAGAGTAGCCCAGTGGGTCCTCCTTGCTCTAGGAATTCGCTGAGCATCATATCTTTCTTCCATCGCTTTCGTGAAGAAATCGGACCAACGGGTCAGTGGTCTTCCTTTAGAGCGCTTGACGTCCCGAGGAATCCAGTCGGTAACGGCTCTCGTCCATCGGTTGTCGTTGAAGCGCATCACGTGTCCGGCCCACCTTATTTTCGATATCCTGGCGTGTAGAACGGCGTCTCTGATTTTCGATCGTTGACGTAGGTCGGAAGTTCGGATCCTTTGTCTCATTTGCGAAATACGAGATACTCCTAGCATCGACCTTTCGACTGCGCGTTCGATAACGGCAAGTGATCTTTCATCCTGCTTACGTAGCGACCAGGTTTCTGCTGCATACGTTAGGGCACGGATAATTGTCGAGTCGAAAAGGTGGGCACGGAGTCGGATGTTCTTTGTCCTCTTCACTACATCTTCGATGCTCTTAAACGTTCCCCAAGCCGCTCGTTTCCTCCTGCTCAACTCTGGGGCTAGGTCGTTCATCATGTTGATTTCACGACCTAGATAGATGTAACTGGAGCATTCGGAAATTGTCGTTCCGTTGAGCGTGAATGGGGCATTAGAAACCCATCCGTTCCTCATGAACATTGTTTTCGTTAGATTCAGTTGAAGACCGATCTTTCCACAGGCGTTGTCGAAATCAGTCAACATTCGTTCCGCTTGGCTGATGTTTGGTGTTATGAGAACGATATCGTCAGCAAAGCGAAGATGGTTTAATTGTCGACCGTCAATTTTCACTCCCATTTCGTCCCATTCTAAAGTTCGCATGACGTTTTGTAGGGTGGCAGTGAATAGTTTTGGCGATATTGTATCGCCTTGTCGAACCCCTCTTCTTACGTCAATGGTGATATTGTTGTAGAATGGAGATATTCTGGTCGTGAAATCTTTATAAAGCTCACGAAGGATCATTATGTACCGAGTAGGGACGCCCTGGTTATCCAGAGCCTCTATAACCGCTTCTGTTTCCACTGAATCAAAGGCTTTCTTCAGATCGATAAAAGTGAGACAGAGTGGTTGTTTGTACTCTCGCGAAACTTCAATGAGTCTTGTGATCGTGTGGATGTGGTCCATGGTACTAAATCCTTTTCTGAACCCTGCTTGTTCGCATGGCTGTCCTTCGTCCAGTGTTCTGTCAATCCTGTTCAGGATGACTCGAGTAAAGAGTTTATAGACAACGGACAGCAAGCAGATTGGGCGATAATTGCCTATGTCGTGAAGGTCTCCCTTTTTGAACAACAATACGGTCTTGCTGGTTTTCCATTGAATAGGGACCTTGCATTCTGACAGGTAGCGAGTGAAGAGCCGAGCCAGGGTGTTGATGAGAACTGGCGGCAGGTTCTTCAGGTGTTCTGGTCTAATCCTGTCTGGACCGGGTGTTGTTCTGTTTTTCACCGACGATATAGCATGTCGGATTTCGGAAGGAAGGACCGGTGGAACGACATATTCGTCCTCTTTCAATTTATATGACGGTAAGAGAACATGGCTAGCGAAGAGATCCGAGTAGTACTGGTGGATGATTTTCTCCATAGCCCTTCTGGAAGCTGTAAGTGTCCCGTCAGGGTATCGGAGTGCAATCATCTTGGTCTTATAGTTGGCGAAGCCTCGCTGGGCTTTGCGAATGCTCTTCCCAGCTTCTGCAGCTTCTGCCATAACTGCTGCTCTTCTCTCTTTAAGGTCTTCTTTTATCGCTTCTCTGCATCGTTTCGCAAGTTCGGACGTAAGGTTTCGGTTGCCTGCGGCTCGTGCGATTCCACGTTGACGTATCAGCTCGAGTGTCTGCGGAGACAAGCGTCTCTTCGTGACCTTAGGACTTTCGGCTTTTTTAGCGCCAACGTGAAGATATTCAACGAGTCGATCGTATTCTTCGTCGATGTTGTCGACAACGGTATCTTCCCAAGAGCCGACTAATGATTTGAATACATCCCAGTTTATGGTAGTTCTGGGACTTCGTTGTTTGAATTTAGCGGCTTTCTCTCCTCTCCTCGAAAATCGGAACGTTGCGCGAAGGAGGCGATGGTCTGATCCCGTGTAGAACTTGGGAACAACAGCGACGTCGGTCAGGCAAAACCTTCGATTTACTATGATGTGATCTATTTCGTTATGGTACTCTCCATTGGGAGACTCCCACGTCCATCGCTGAGAGAGAGGCTTTTGGAATTGCGAGTTACCATGGATGGTTTGGGTCGTCATGATAAACTCGGATAGCCTCTCACCCTGTTCATTCCATTCTAGTCCGTGGGTCCCTATGTGACGTTCTTCAGACGTTCTTCTAGGTCCAATTTTTGCGTTAAAATCTCCGACAATGACCTTGAAGAATGTATGATCTTCTCTGAAGAATTTTTCGAGGTCCATATAGAACGCTTCGACTTCGTCTTCGTCATAGCTTGATGTTGGTGCGTAAGCAACGAAGATGGTCAAAGCCGGCATAGAACCACATCGTTTCAACCGTAATCGTCCGATGCGGGTTGTTAGTTGTTCGAACGAATCAATGTTCACGGTCAAATTCGATTTGACGAGGACGCCAACGCCACCGACACCTCTGCGATCGCATGTTCCAAGGAACAGTTCTTCTCCGGTGTCATAGACAGCGTGAAAAGGATGGCGCCTTCTCGTCTCAGCCAGGCCAATGACGTCGTACCTTATTCTTCTTGCTTGAATCAACAGATCTTCTACAGCGGATTGTTGAGCAAGGGTTCTTGCATTGTAGGTACAGATCGTCATTTTAGTCCGTTTCGATCTTGGCAGCCTAGTTCGGCCCTGAGATTTTAGCAGCCTCTCCGTACTCGTCCTACCTGGCGCTGCCGTACCAGGGGCTCTTTCGGGGTCAGGGGAATGAGGCCCATATTTGTTACTGTTTTTGGCATTTTTGATACCCAACGTGTAGCTTGCCAGGCTCTAAACGTGGGAGCTGGGTACTCACGAGTAGCTTGCCAGTCTCTCTCGGAGGAGCGGGAGGAGCTTATTTGTTGGAGGCGACTCCTAACCGCCTCCCATGTACTTCCCAGCCGCTTGATTGCAGGCTTTTGGCCGACTTGACTCGTAGAAATAGAGTTTTGTCAAGTCGGCACTGCAGAAGCAGGGAGCTCGTCCCCTGAATCCACCTGCGTCTCTGGGAAGCACACGGTCGCTTTTGGTTCGCGTTTTATTCCCCTATCCACCACCTGGGGACGCGCCACGTGCCCTCGCGACTAACCGGGCGGGATCCCTCAAAGAGGGAGGTCCGTGGAAAAAAAAAATTTCATTCATTCAATCACTTCAAAAAAAACCTTATCCTTGAAGAAATGCTTAAATGCAAGCAAAATCTTATTTCACTGATATAGCGCAAAGAACAGACTTTCTAAGAAAAAGAATGGGTCGCTCAAATTTGATTTATTCTAGTTGTTGAAAAGTTGCCAAATCTTACAAAAGTAAAAATTACGTTTTTTTATCAAAAGGCTCAAACATTGTAGGAAAGCAATGGCTCTAGCTTCATCTCTTCTTCATGTCCCATAGCTATGAGTATAGAGTTTGAATGAAATTACGCACTGATCTGAGAAATGAGAATCAGAAGTGCACTACTCATTAGAAAAATACTATGGTTTTCTCGTAAAACTTAGTTCTTCCTTTGAAAGTGTGGATTAAAAATGGCGGAATTACGTATTTTTGAGAGAAATCGCCTTATTGAGGTTTCATCTACCATATTTGACCATTGGCTGACACAGAAATCCCATTTGTTGACGAAAAAAGTGCAAATTTTACCACAAAACCTCCACATCAGCCTTGAAGCAGGCGCCGGCAGCCTTTGTTCGTAGCCGTCCGAGTCTCTCGTCAGGCGAAAATGGCGCCGTCCGCAGAGTGATATAGAGGAGTAGACGCCGAACTGTTTACACTCAGTGCACGGCGAAAGAATCGCCGTGGTGTGCACAATCAAATATTCGATTTGCTTTGGCGTAAAACTGAAGGTCGTGAGAGAGTGAGTACAGAACAAATGGCGCTTACGGCAGACATTTGTTGTGGAAACTGGCATAATTAAAAAGTAGTGTTTATTTGTATTGATTGATAGTCACTTTAAAAATTTGAGATTCTTGCTGTGGTTAAAATACTGCCCTTAAATCATTGAAAAACCATGTACAACTGCAACTACGTCTTCAGTCGTTTGCAATTACCTAGCATAAGATGGTGCTCGTGCATTATATCTCGATCACATCAGTTAGTACAATGGACATGAAGGCTACATCCTGATGAGGAATGTTGGTCAAATTTAAACTAATAAGATTAGTTGACTTCGATTTTTAGCAGAATTTTTTTCTGTCTTCGGCACTTCCTATGAAAATTAACATTGCTAGTGTTGCGCTATAAATGTAATTATGGGGTAGACTGAATTATCTGCTAGAATAGTGATATAGTCATTGTAACTTTCTCATTATCTTTGGATTTTATTGACTTTCTCTTACAAATGTATTTGCGGGCAAAAGGTTTTATTTCAGAAACTCGTCTCTTTCCGCGACCACTTTGCTCCAGAAGTCGTGACTGTGATTTATACCAATTCACAGGCCTCGTCGTTATGGTTTCGAGCTCACATCCGCAGTATTCAGTGAGTTTTGATATCGTTTATTCGCGTTTCCAGTGGTGGAACACGGTGCTTACAATGGAAGTTCTAGTTTATCGTTTTCGGTGAGCTTCGGCTATTGTTCGTCACTTTCACTATGAATATCGTATAAATTCTCAAGGATATGAAGTGGTTCTAATAATTTTGTGCCATCAGGGAAGTTCATTAAGAGATTTTTAAGGGCACTATTATTTTGTGCTGTTCTTGTATCAAAATGATTAGGCACTGTATAGAGCAGCAAATTTCTCCATCAGTATTCTTCTTAAGTGCATAATCGAATGTCATTGTTTCGCTTCCACAACAAATGTTGTAATGGCATTGCGACGTTGCTGAATGAGAATTCCGCAAATCTTTCGCTTAACATAATAAGTAAAAGAGTGATGCACTGTCTCAATGGCGATAATTTTTTGTAAAAAAAGGAAGAAGAGGCGATATATCTATACGGATAAATTAGTGGACAAGCAGCAGATTGAATTCAATGACAAGATGATCGCGAAACTGGCCAGCTACTCCATATTTAGATATTATTTTGAATGCAATCATTCTGCAGTAATCACCTTTTCCTTGAATTTCGCCACTTCCTTAAGCATTTGAAGGTCTCGGTAGACTATAGACTGATGTCACAAATCGATTATTGTTGTTTCACAATTTGCGGGTTAGGTGGCATTTAGTGTGTTAGTACGAGGACGCTAACGAGGTTTTGTTGCCATTGCGAGCTTCGGATCTAGCTTAAATCTAAATTATCATTGGACTTGCTCATTCTAAAAATGTTAGTTGAACATGAAATGTGATTTTTCGTGTTTCACTTTATTGTTTAATTTCATATCATAAATGCTTTTCATGATTTGTGAGCTTACAAAACTTAAATTAAATTTATCAGATGACACACTTTAAGTGCTTTTTATGCCCACTGTCATAGCAGCGTGTGATCGCAACCACAAGACATTAGAGCTTCCTCCATTTTACATAGCTTGTTCGTTTACAGTGCTGTGCTCTTGAAGAGGCTCTAGCAGCATTATCTCAAGAGCCTTAGTTGCGACGTAGCAAACTTCACCGCGATCCGGGAGTGCTAGCCGCTGTCTTCTGCCGGGGCATTTCGGGAGCACCAGGATAAGCTACGTCGGACTACCTTGTAACAACAAGTAGGTGTTGAAAAAGTTGTCGAAGTGGTCAGTTATCGAGTTGCATAGAGGATCACTGCAATTCGATAGAACGAAAGTGTTATTGTGGTGCCCACATGTCACCACTGCCATTGCAAATGTGCCACTGATAAGCCTTGAAGATTTTGAAATTTCGTCTAATAACAATACATTCACGCAAGCCGAACTTGTGAGATGGTTAGTTTTAGTTTAGTGCGGTTTTTTGCCAGTATGTCCTTGATACAAATGTGTCAATAATTAGAGCGATGGCCTTCTCAAGAAAAACGATTTTCTCTGATTTGATTGTACTTGACAGAAGACACTATTGCAAAGTCGCGTGTTTCGTCAGTGTTCTTGAACGTCATCATCAGAGGAAGCAGAAATGTAAAGGCAAAAGCTAAGCAAGGCTTTGGTTCGGCCTCTTCCACAGCACTGACGACTTGGAATCATGCGGGCGTCTTAGCTCGATTGTCTTAACTCTTGCAGGACCACCTGCTGTAATCGCCTTGCGCAGTGCAAATCGCAGCCGCCGCGCGGCGCTTGTTATTTGTTTAGGATTTTTCCACTGTTTTCACAATAAATCTGGTAAACTAATAAATTCTTGTAATATTTTGATGATACACGATTTTCTCTACACACTCGTATGCTTTTGGTGCAAATATAACGTTATGCTTGAATTATAACTCTCCATTACTACGCAATTATAGTGATGCTGGCATGAATTCACCAGTTCTAATATAGTCTATTGAATATAATACTTGAAGTCTATAATAGTGTCTGTAAATTGGTAAACCATAAATGGTTTGTCAAAAAGATGTTGCGCAGTGTATGCGATGCATGTCATAAATAACTCTTACCAATAACTAAGTTTTCAAAACAGAAATTAGTTCATTTCTTATTATTTGTAGTTGGTGTACGTGAGTAATAGTCGAAAATTTGTGTATCACAGAAGATTGCCCCAAGATATTTGATGTTTACTGTTGTAGAACGCACGAGTTTGGTGAGAAAAAATAAGAAGTTAGAATTGGAGAAGCGTTACTTCCTCATTGATGTGACATTCGCATAAAATATTGGTAAACTTTAGGACACGTAGGCGTTCTTCTTAATAAGAAAGACCTACATAGAAAGCCTTCAATAATATATTATTCTTTCCTGTCGCATTTGTCTCCCGCGCATGGATTTTCTATTTATTTATTTATTTGTTTGACCTGACATCACAGTGATTTCTTTTCATCGGGCAGATTCCAGTACTTCTAGTATTCAATACGTCCTTCTTCACCTTCCTGAGCGGCATAGAATATTGGTTTAACGAGTCTCCGTGCAACCTCGAGAATAGCCTTGCTATGTCGTTCCTTAAGGCGTTGTCGTTGACTGCAGGAGAAAGTTAGGAAGGGGGAAGGGTGGGGCTCGGCTCTACGTGTGCCGCAACATGTATCACAACCACTCGGCCACGGCGCCACCATGATTTTTCTATGTAAGTACCAGCACACCCTCTGCAAACTTTACGCGACCGGCTAATTACTCAGAGTTTGAAACGTGACATTAATTCCCTCACTATAGCGCACGAAGACAATAGTTTGAAAAGAACAGATTAGTCTTCAGATCCAGATTTTTTGAACAATCGAATCTCTACTAAAGTCTGGTGTAAGGCCAAGCATAAACGATAGCGAAGCACGTAAAGCACACCACAGCGAAGGAAAGCATAATTTCTGTTTGTCGTTATTATAGAGCATTAAAAACCGTTGGAAAAATAACGAGTCCTTTGTATTACATAGACGGTCATACAAGCGGTTTCGAAGTAAATGACGACGCAGTGTTTTAGGAGGACAATCTACAATTCCTACAGAATCTTCTCGACCACTATTTTTTAGGCACTTTCTAATAGCGGTGCTGACTTCGTTTGTTATGAAAGGTAATATAAGAGGTACTTTATTGTTTAGTTTAGGTGTGGCACACTGTCGTTCCCGTTCCGAGGTTTTTCGCTCCTTTTATGCCTAACGTTAGTTGTTGTTCTTTCTTTGTACCCATTGGAAATGGCTATTTTTCGCGCTAAGTCTAGTGATTTCCTTCTTTAATCGTCTCCCGTACAAACACTTACAGCTGTTCGATACATATTTCGGATAAGTGCTTTTTTAGTATGTGAGGGATGAAAAGAAATTTTTTTTCTCACAGTATAGAGTCATATAAATAAAACAACAGCGAATAATACGTTAAGCTTCTGAAGAAGGCGTATATGCCGAAACGTCAGCCACTAGCAACCGAGAAAACCCATCAACAGTAAAGAAGAAGAATCGATTGGGAAAAAGGTACCAACCTCGTGAAGCTCTAAATAAAGATTAGTTTTCTAAGCTTTTCTTCTCATTTTCAAAGCTTTCTTACATTTGATTTGTTTCCTCTCATGCACTATTTACGACGATCATTAACTTTCCCTCGTTTGTGACTGCGATCACTGTTCAGCTATATTTCGTGTAAATCGAATGACAGAGTTTTGCAAAACCTTGGCATGGAAAATGAAATTATCATAGAACTGTTCTTTTTTAATGCTTACACAAGGTTGGTGTATCATTTTCAAAAGTGATTTCTAACGTTTTGAATACTTCTCCCTCTTCAGAGCCTAGACGTACTATACAGGACATGAAGAAGTTACTCGCAAAGCAAAGAATGGTGGAACTCGATTTTTATGTAACATTTTCGATAGTGGTCAAATCAATTTCAGTTATATAAGAGCATCATAAGAGGGCCCGTAGCAGTACAAGCAGAAGGAAATGCTAGAAGCAACGCAGAGAAAAGCTAGTCCAAAGAAGCCTTCAGATGTTGTGCAATATATTGTTTCGCTGTCAGCCGTGATGAATGAAGGCGGGATACTGAAATTTTTTCCCGATCTAAATCTGATGTTGGAAAATAGAAAAAATTTTTAGGGTATCTACCTTGTCAAATTCAAGTTGTGATAGAAAGCATGACGAAATGCACAGCCGCGATATCCGAAGTATCAGTGCCGACTTTCTGAGTGCTGGAGACTATAATTTACATGTACTTTTCGCAGTACACATGACGCCTTATCTTAAAATGAATAAAATCCCAGATTAGTGGTGCGCAGTCAACCTCTATGAAGATGGTAACCGCTGGACTTGTTGTGTGCACCTTGTAAGCTCTTTGAGTAAGAAAATCATACCTTTACGCATATTACGATCCTTGAATGAGGCACAGAAGGCTGGCAAAGAAGGATTTCGACAAAGATTCCACTATATGTACTATATTTCAACAATGTCAAGTGTCATAGAAGTCTGACGAAATTACCAGCTGCCCTTAACACTAACTTATTGTCGATTATGAGAAGACGTTCAAAAGCCTCGAAATGAGTTAGTCTTATCAGCGCTCGTCGATCACGAAGAAGACCGTTATACATAAGCACTATATGAGACTGTTATCAGAACTGTAACCGCGAAAATAGGGCTTTTCATCGATCCCTTACCTGCCCATTAGACAAGGGCTCGACGAAGCGATATGTTATCGCCAAAAGTGTTCACCACTACACTGCAGGGAATAGTGATTCGCTCGACTGAGAGGAGAAGAGCGTACATATAAATGCAAATTCCCTATCAAACCTTTGTTTTGTGGATGACATCGCCACATTTTTGAAAAGTATTAGTGTGCTATAGACGACGTTCAGGGAACTGAACTAAGCAGGAAAGAAGATCGGATTACGCATATATCGGTGAACATTCAGTTTATAAAAAGCCAATGGTGCAATGGCGAACAAATCGAATTGAATGGTTTTCCAGTTATTAAGACCATCTCGCATGTGTACTTCGTGCGGTCACTGAACATGGATAAGAACGTGAAGGAGGTACTAGATAGAAGAAGGAGAGCAGTATGAGTCTCATTGGATCTTCTCAGAAAAGCCAGCTGCCAGCTAGCGGACCTCAAACTGCATGCTAAGTTTTTCGACTCAAGAATTCTACCAGTGTTCTGGTACGCAACGGAGATGTGAGCTGATGCTGCGACCATGTCAAAATTACTGTGAACGACTCACAAGCGCTTGAACGGTGTCTTCTGAAATTTAGTCGGCACTCACAATGTTAACCGGCTCGCGCAACTCAAATCTTCGAAACTTACCCCATCTTTCTGATGAATAAGAATGTAAGTTAATAACGAAATGAAAATAGCCGTCATACACTAAGTATGGATGATAGATGGACGAAAAGAATTGTAAAATGGTCTACACGAGAATACACTCCGTTCCAAGATGACCACCTACACTTCGGGCGGGTATGTTCAAAAGATGAATTAATTAACTGCAATTGCAGTGGCGGATAACTTATAGATCACCGTGTGTCCACCACCCACTACGTTATTCTTGCGATCACCGTTCAACCACCACTATGGACGATGATCACAAGAAGAAGAAACGAACAGCGAAATGTGTTAGGACCCCTTATCTAAGTCTGCCGTTTGTTACTGGATTAAATCCTTGAATGAATATGGCTATGTCATCTATCATATTGATGAGTGTTTTTTTGCACCGTGTTGCCCTGTAAGCTGCGTTCTACTTCTTGTTTATTTTATATTTATTTTAGACTAAGAAAGTGTTTGTTGGTGCAAGAGTTACGACGGTTTCGGACTGCAATTCCGAAGCGGATCGCAAAGCAGCAGAGACAGCTCTCAACATCAGTGACGCATCTGGCCTAGGAATTGCTAACAAAAGTGCAGTGCCTGCGATGGTTCAAGAAGTTTCGTGAAACAAGTGCATCTTAACAACGCACAAACAGCGATTACTTTTTACCATCAACGCAATTTTTCGAAGCAGATACTCTTAACTCTAGGCAAGCGGGTACAAAAAACGCAGCGTCGACCAGTTTATTATCGTATACCATTTGAAATGAGATGCCCAAGCGAAATTGCTTTCGATAAAAGTGATGGTGGTTTTTGTAAACTTCTATATATCGCACAACAAACACTTCAAAAGTCTAACAAATCTTACAAGAAAGTTTTACCCATTCGTTATATTCGCCGGACCTTGCGCCCACCGAATACCATTTCTTCAAGCATCCCGATAAATTCCTATAGGAAAAACGTCTCCACAACCATTAAATTGCAGAAAAGCTTTTCAAGAGTTCGTCAAATCGCGAATCACCGATTTTCAAGCTCCAGGAGTAGACTGATTTTTTGTCAGCAAAAGTGCGTTCGTAATGGCTCTTATTTTGAATAATAAAGATGTTTTTGAGACTAACTATCATAATTTGAAATTGACGGAATTGAAACCGCGATTAAAAGCCATAAAACAGTAAGCACAACAATGAGAATGCGTTAAATGCAACCAAGCGACTTCGTTTCCTTAATTTCGTCTCGTTCAAGCGAGTACCTAATCGATTCTGTCGATGGCCATATGCTTGCTAAATTTAGACCACAAATGTGGAGTTTGACTATCAAAAGAACTGCGAAATGATATCTGATATATATATATATATATATATATATATATATATATATATATACAAGAGCGCTTTTTCATTCGTATTTGATAAAGTCTTTTTGCCATTATATGTACAATACACCGAAAAACCAGAGTATTCGAAAGTAAAGTTCATTTCTCTAAGGTGTGCAGTATATGATGTGCTTGAAAACGGAGAGGGTTACATCTTCTTGCGGTCGACCTGAAATATCTTCTTCTGTTAGTTTTGTCATAGATTTTATCTCAAATAAAAACTGAATATATTATCATAGGCTTTATGCAATCATATAACCGCAGTAAAATACTTGATCCTACATTTGGTAGAAGTTTATCAAGTAATGCCCGACCATAACTGCTAGATGTAATAGAGTTGATCGACTAAGAAAGAAACAGTCAAAGTGGAATTTATTAGATCATATAGTTAATGCGTTTAGTTGCAGAAGACATAACCTTATCCTACTATTTTCCTAGTGCTATCAAAGATAGGTACTTCAACTGATTTATGTAAGAGCTTTTCTTCCGTATACTAACACGAAGCATTGTTCGAAGAGTACATTACATGCTCAGCAATGTGATAATATTTTTGAGCCTTTTATGAAGTCCGGTATGGTACTTATACAAAGTTAGACATCTGTTTCGCCAATACAGGAGCATCAAAAGCGCGGTGCCTTTCGATTCAGCCAATCCCTTGCCGACAAACATACCACTAGCCGTAATATAATCGACGCCGACATATTTAAATCACTGCATATCGAGTGATCAAATCACCCGATCACAAAGGAACTGGCACAACCAAAAGGCACAGTGCTTTTGATGAACCTGCACTGGCGAACTATTGGCTAGCACTGTATAAGTGCCAAAACAGATGACATAAAAGGGTCAAAAAACGTTATTGGATTAATATTGCTTTGATCGAGTTCTATATAAACGGTCGAATGCAAAGGTATATGCGGTTTATATATGCAATCTAGCGTTCAGTTCGGGGTCGCACCCTATTGCTTTCAATGCGGATGTTTTCCAGTGCCGTTTTGATCGCACTAAGCATCATTGCTGGACATTTCGTAGTCAATCGCTAGCTTGTAGAAGAAAGAATTCAAGTTGGGCTCCAGTCGGTAAAATACCATTTTGCTTCTAGAAATATGCAAAAAAACTTTTCTTGGAAAAGCTTAGTGATCAGAAATTCAAGTGGTAATAAACCATTTCATTAAATCTAATATTTTGTGTTAAGCTATGGTTATTGCTCAGAATTCGGAAGTGTAAAAAAAATTGAAGGAGAACCTTTATACTCATAGGGTTCGCAGCCTATCAATTCTTTTAGTTGCCGGAATTGTTAGCCAATGATGTAGAGTGGTGTGCAAAAACTTTAGCCTTAGCTGCGCTTCAAACTCACATTTCACCCTATCCGGGGACGCGTACTGAATCGTTGCACAACCGACGCCCGTTTTGACACCACTTTTTCTATAATTGGACGCGTTATCTGTCAACAAGAGTAGTGGTGTCCAAAAGGACGTTGGTAATACAACGCTTCGCACGCGCCCCTCGGATAGACTAAAACGTGGGTTTGAATTCCACCTAAGGCAAAGGTTTTTGCAGACCACTCCACATCATTGGGTATATTGTATAACCATATTACCGCACGAGGCGGCCAGGTAAAATGAATTCTATATAATTTTTACGAATGTTCAAAGCATTAGCGAGGTTGATACGCCAAAACCATACACGCGTGTTTCGGAGGTCTAGCCTTCCTAGTCAGTGGCTCATGGCCCCACAACAAGCTCTGCATTGCAGCAAGGAGGGAGGCATATGTGGTGCCGGCACAACGTGCAATGACATTGTGCTATTCCCACATTTCAGTCATCGACTTCGTGGGCCACTCACAAGGGCGAGATCTCCGGAACACGCGTGTATGGCTCTGGCTTGCTAACGCTTAAGACATTCTTAAAAATTATATTGCATGATTATAGCGAGGTTTTCAAAGCGGTCGATGCTATGGATCAAAATGAAGTCTCATTCATCATCAAAATATTATTTGTTGTCAGAAATTCAGCACATCCGTAGAAGCCAAAATTTGAGCTTGGTCCTGGGAGCCGGTCAAGTGAGACTAGGTACGGGTGAAAGGATTTGTAATCTGGCAGTTCGTTTCAACGTCTTACCATATGTCTTCCATAACGCTGTATTTGATAATGTCTGCTGCTGCTTACTCACTTTTTTGTCGGTTCCTTCGATGACAAAAAACGCATTCTATCGTTTTTGGACAAAAAAGTGGCATAATATTCATCTATGTTTCGTTCTCGTTGTACAATATCCAGTCGCTCGACTATTGGTAATGGCTGGTGGTGGCCCCTAAAACAATCACTTGATGAAATGTTAAATTATTTTTTGACATGAAGATGGATTGGTGTTACGTTGGAAGCGATTTATGCTGAAGGAGAATTTAAGCAACGCTATTGACACCTTTTGAAGTTTCAAGCCTTCGTAGCGTCATCGTCGTGACTCGGCTCGAATCCGAGTCTATAAAGTCAACAAAAATTATTGTATCCAATTCAAGTCGTTGGCTTCGTCGTTAAACACACCTTTTCAACTCTTCCTTCACAGCACCTTTGCACTCATGCAACACATCGCTAAACTTCATTTTCCTTTCAAACACAAGACTGCCATCATTCTGAATTGGAAGATTTGGAAATTCGCCTATTCGGATTATCAGCACACTGAGCCAATTGTTAAGAACTCTGATTTCCTTCTTGTTCGACCGCTTCTAGCGATGGTATGATGTCATGAATATACTCATTGAACTCATTTGTAAAATTTCTTAAAAATGTTTTCCAATAACGAATACTATTTAAGTCTGTATTATAAAGATAAAGTCGAATGTTTTTCATATACGTTTTGGAAACTTATGGTGATTAGAACGAAGCTTCTGTGCGGTGATAATTAGAAACACTATCGCATTTTCTCAAGATTCTCTCAAGAGATTGCCTAAGATGCTTGATAATCTTATTCCACAGTAATAAAGCACTGTGGAAGATTACGTTTGAGGCACTATCATTGAAATGGAAATTGACGTTCTCTAAAAAGCTTTTTGTTCACTTACACCACTCATCGAAATGAAATTTTGAAGCGACTTCGTAAAGTTCTCCATTACGACGCCGTCCACTGCAACATACCAACTGCTGTCGCAAGGAATGTTTGTGATATCCCAACAGGAAATCGGAGTGCGTTCCAATGCACTCGTTTTCTCTAGAATAGAGAGAGAATGTTCTCTGAGAATTGATTTAGTGGTGGATTATGAGAGCTCTCTTGGAGGGGAAAAATGGTGTAGCAATCATCGTAAATTGATGTTCCAACGACGGATAACGTTAGAAGTGCACATAAATTGTAGTGACAATGTTTGCCAAGAAAGATGCGTACGAAGAGTTTTGAATAACGATGTTTCCTTTGCTAGTTGACTTAACTCAGAAGTCGAATAATCCTTAAAAAACAGAAGCGCAAAAGAGACCGCTTTTTAGAAGACAAATTGTGCACAACGTAAAGTACTGAGATAGCCACCGTCTCGGATAGCTGGAACTCAACGAATGATTGGTCATTAACACTTTTTTTGCAGTTTGTATTCTTCGTATTTTTAGTAGAGAAACTACTTGTTGAATGTTGGCCAGTTTCGGCAAGTATTCAGAAATTATCGTGAGATGAACAAGACACCTTTCGACAGCGGACATTGAATGAAATTGACGCCTCGGAACCTCACAGCTTGCAGCTCCATAACGAATCGATAGCTGAAACGATCCCATATCAAAACTGCGGACTACAAATTCAATTTATTTACATAAGATTTATCCTTTAGTGACCATAACTAAGTAAGTATTAAAAGTTTGACATGCGTTTTTATCATATTAATGACATAAAGTTCTGAAAACGCTGTTCAATGATTACTTTTACTATTAGAGTTTTGTCATCAGACTCAACCCAATTCGTAAAGTTTAAGAAACCTTTGAGGTTCAGAGATCGGGAAACTATACCTGACTTGTCTCGGAATGTCGGATCACTCTGTCAAAAACACAATATTTCTTAGAAGGTGGCTTCCGATATTTTAAAAAACTGTGAACGTTTTAGCAAGGTAGTTAAAGTTTTCCTGGGAAACTAGTCAGCTACACTCAAAGTGAGGCAAAGCTAAAATAGGAGAAGGGGGCTCAGCTGAAGGGAGGAAAGACTGCTCAACTAACATTTGATGAGATTTTGAAATTTTTGAGCAACATTTGAACTTAATCTTAATGCAAATCTCAGAAGTTTCGTTGAGAGTAGAAGGAAGGAAACGAGTCGAGTCAAATGCAAGTAAAACTGAAACCCGCACATTATGTGATGTCGGGTAGTTTCAAATCAAGTAGTGGTGTTTTAAGAAAAATATTAACTTATACAGCTTCTTAAACATTCCTAACACGGCCTTAGCGATTGCCGCTTCTCCCAAAAAGGTTCCTTTGCCGAATGTGTGGTTCTTTTTACAAACCTAAAATTTCACATACATAATAGATGCATAGGCTTTGTACGTGTGAATGTACGTATGCAGATATTTGTGTACGTCCTTATAAATGCACATATATATGTATTCGTTTGTGTGTGCCCTTATGGAAGCATGCATTCACATTTGCATGCGTCTGTATGTGTGTATGCATGTGTGTGCATTTTCAATTAGAACAGCTTACCAGTATTGTTGAATCACTGAATAATATCAATCTAATAATGTCGTTTTTCTTAATCCTGCATTCGTTCGTTCCGCAGATCCATCGCACTTCTATTGAGGAGAGCTCGAAGCGGGAGCTCTTTAGATGGACCGGCTGAAATTAAGAATAATATGCATATTTTGAATTGAATTTAGCCACCTAGGCGTATTTCAACCAAGTCCTATACCGGAAGATCTTGGATCTCATTTATGAGATTCAGTTGCGAAACGGACGCCTCGGTGATCTGCCGTACTGTGTTCGACTTACTGAAACTAGTGAGATGAATGAAGTTTGGACAACAACGCCAACTATATCAGAATGACGATATTTGGCTTTTATCACCATTCTCTGAGCTTCTGTTTGCCATTGCTTTTATGAAATGACATGTCAGAAAAGTCACCTAATACAATTTTGGCGCTTTGTTAAGATTATTTTTTGCGATTCCTCAACATTGGTGGGCAAGCACTTTTGAATTTCACAAGGTCCTTTAGCTGTTAGGAATTTGTTCAGTAACTTGTTTGCTTCGATTTGGAGGTTGTGTAAATAACAGACCGAGACAAATAAAAGCTTTTTCTATTGTTATGCTCTTTTATCGCCTTATCGATCGTATCACACTTTATTTTGATTGGCGATCTCAAACCTTTAGCATTCAACTTGTCTCTCGCGCTTATCGGTTTACAGAGGATGCCATCTTTATGATGTCTTACAATACTTTTCGATTACATCTTTTTGCAATTTCAAGGATAGCCAGGCTGGGCAAGCAGTGAGGCACTCGTTATTCATTGGTGAAGAGTGTTGAAGGCGTAGGTGAGGATCAATACTATGCTACCGGGCCCTCGTTGTGCACAATTTCACAAAGAATTGTATTATCTCATTTTTTTTCACAATTACTACATTCTTTGCTCTGGATTTCAAAAGCATGGTCTGTGCCCACACAAACGAAATAAATGCCAAGCCTAAATTCTCGTAGACATGAACAGGATCACAGAGCAATGACTGAGTCAATAGCTATCTTAGAGTTTAGTATTCCCTAGAGCTTATCGATAGACATGAAACTTGTGCCAACTAACATAGGTCTCCCCGATCAAGATCGCATTTCCACTATTACTAGAGGGCTGCTTGAGAAGAAAAAGAAGCACAAACATCGTTTTCACGCAGTCATCTAACTAGGCCAATAGTGAATGCAGGCTGTAGAAGATCTTGGCAGGAGGATCTATTGTCGGTACAGGCAGAAAAAGTCGTTTAAAACTGCACGAGAGCTATGTAGGTTGAAGAAATACCGTTGAGTTCTCCGTAACTATTACACTCTGTTATCTTTTCTAACGAATGAAGATGGGATCATTAGAATACTTATTCATGATATGGAATTGATACGTAACAGTTTTACACCAGTCTCTTTCATTATATATAATCCCCATCCGGACCCTAGAATTAACACTGGCAAGATTTCAGCCGGAATCATCGCCCTCAATGTTCGTGTAGCGACCAAAAGCATTGGAGAGGGACAAGGCATAGAGTATGAAAATATCACTGCCAGTCTGCTTAAAAAGATGGTCACAATTTGCATGTATTTCCAGCAGGAGATTCGATATCTTATCTCCAGAAGGGCAGGACCGGGGCTATTGAAGGATATCGAGTACAGTCATCGCTCCAAAAAGTGTGAGAGTAAGGATCTTAGTAACTATCGTTCAATGAGCGGGTTGATTGTACTATGCAAGATCTCCACGATAATCGTCCTTCTGCACATATTAAGATTTAGATGAATCACAGCCAGCTGAATAAGCAGGACTCAGTAAAGTATTATGTTGTATAGGCCACTTCAATGAACCGTTTCACGGATCATTGAAGTCCGCTGGGGAGTATGCCCCTTGCTTCAATCTTTGTCGACTATGGGAGAGCCATTAGCGTCAACGAGAATGTTGCCCTTTCATCGTCCAGTGATCAAAGTATACCTGCTTATATGCGAGTGTTAGACTGCTATCGAAACGGCAGCGCATAAATACCACTTTTCCATCGGTCTCTTACCATGCCCATCGAAAGAGTGTTGAACAAGACGACACTATATCGCTAATGCTGTTCTCTGTTACACTACAATGAACGACGAAATTGCTCAACTGAGAAGAGAAAGGCATACGCAAATATGAAGATTCCTACCAATCTTTGTTTTCCGGGCGACATCATCATCTTCAAAGCAGTAGTGATGCTTAATGAACTCAGCGGTTCAAGAAAAGTGGTTGGGCTACGCATAAACACTATGAGAAAAGCTCATTGGAATTCATGGCTCTCAGGTGATCAAACTGAATTGGATAGTACTCTAATGAAGAGGACCACTTCGTTTGGCAATTGGACAAACTAAGCAGTAGAGTGAACTCCAAAAGAATGCAAACGCCCTTCTGAAAGACCACGCGAAGGATTTGAGCACGTCCTTGTGGTGAATGCCAACCGTCTTCTCCGCAGTGTCAACACTACGCTAACGTGCTCGAAGCAAACCATCACCATAAGTGGCAGATGCGTGAGAGACAAGCGAATGGAAACCATGCTGACGCTCGCACTGTAGTGAAGACGAATCGTCAAATTATCCAGGTATTATAATCCGATAACATATTCTGAATCTTTCAGAGATCTCGTGTGGCATCTCTGGTGCTAGACGTACGTTTCGGTTTATTCTCGCAATCCCCCTCAGTAGCACATGCCACTCGGTTCACCCGTTCATCTACATCTAAGACTAGCGGCGTCGAGCACTCATCGCTGCACGTCAGTTGGAAAGATCACTTGATACTGCAGTGATTTACATTCAGTTGCTGACGACTGGTGAAAATGCATTACTTCATGTCGAGTTCTTTCCACTTGACGTGCAGTGATACATGTTCGGTTGCAGCTACCCTTAGTTGTGGGGAGCGTTTAAAGAGAATGCCATGTGTCACTGATGAGTTCTGCGAGAGTGAACGGAAACGCACGCTAAACAAGAGATACATTGTGTCAGACCTCTGAAAGGCTCAAAATATGCTGTCAGAGTGTGTCGTTTCAAGTGAGCTCTGAAAAACAGTCGATTAAAAAGGCATCTAGTTATTAATAGGAAAAGGAGTCAACGGACAATCTGTCTTTCACTATTTTACTATTTTCATGTCAGTATTGTTATTCCTTCTATTCTATGTGAACATCAACTTGGACACTTGAAGAAGAGCATAAATCAAATCTCGCAAAATGCTCAGAAATATTTCTAGAAAGATTATTTCAAGCCCTTTTCAACGTTTGGTATGTCAGCGGGTTACATACGTTTCGGCGACCTCATCTGCCTTATCAGAGCCACACGCTCCACTAGACAACACCTCACATTGTCACGTCTAAACATTGTGTGTCTCCGCGTTAATAATATTAAGTGCGACTGATGCGGCGTGTGACCAGGATAAACAGGCGAGACTGCTGACGTACGTTAGCCACTGGGGCACTAAGCTTCCAAATATGCCTGGAACAGTCTATTTAAATATATCAAAGCCCTATAACGAGGCTTTTGACGAACGGTTGATTGAGTTTGATTGATTATTAATGACATAGTCTGACAGAATGCTCGAGCCTTTCACGGTATTTGTTATGTTCTAGTACTATACGTACGTTTCAGCTTTCTAGCTAACCTCATCAGCAGGACATGTCATTTGGCTACTCGTCGCAATCGACGTCGAACAAGTTACACTGTTCGTCAAGGTGAAAAATTCACTTGACGTGATGTTCTTCCAGAGTGATTAAATATTGATTGTATATACACGGCTTGCGTTCGTTCCAATTATAGTCGCGAGTCATCGGGTGTAAAATTGCTCAGACAACATTTCTTGCTATCGGATCACCATACTGTGGGCATTTCCGTTCCCTCTATATAAGTATGGTGGTTCAGAGACCGTGGAAACCTCCAGTGTGTACGTAAGCCGCTGTCGTACTAAATCATGAAGAAGGCATAAAATGGCTTTCATATTATATCAAACTTCTATAGCGAGATTTCCGAAGAACTCAAGATGTCTAAGAGCTTACGCGCTGTATTAAGAGATGAACATTTGATTAGGTCACCTCAGCACTTTGTCGATGGCCTCGATCGCCTCTCCAATTTGGTCTTTTTCTCTTTGCACTCGGGTCTTCTTTTTGAGACCTGAAAATTTACTCTCGGCAAATTATGAATTTTTTATTATCTCTCAAAACCATCCTAGACGAACTTTTTGACTATTGCATAAAAGCAGTGTTTCTCCCTGGAATCCCCATCCTCACCCTATTTGCAGCATTACGGGCGGCGACAACTGTGATATAATTTGCTAGTGTGCCTAAGGTAACATTTACATCATTGCCAGTTGTGTTCTATGGATAAGTTTCACAATGGCAATGAGACGGAATGCATTATTCTTTAGGTGTAGTTAGTTTTTTTCATAATTAGTAAGGTGTCCAAATATTAGAGTTGATTAAATCAGTCACATATTAAGAAGCGTTATATTTTACTTCACTACAGACTTCATGACCAGTCAACAGTCGTCACAAAAAAGCATGTTGTTGTGTGTATAGTTGCAATATAATTGTGTATCAATTTTGGTATCAACGTAGGTGAATTCTGCGAAGAGAAAGTCTTCTAGTCTTTCTATTCTCCCTCTCGTCAACTTCTTCGGGCTTGTGAAAATTTTATAAACGAAATAGTCCTACGAACTCTATTGGCAACATATGGCAAAATTTTTCAATGCAGTTAATATAAACACAACGGAAGATTTCTGATGATGAATGTTTACAAAATATCAATGTTGAAGTAAAATTCAGAGCTTTCAACGAGGTGTGACCGGGTGTATTTCCATTCACAAAAAAGGTATGATTACACGATAAATTAATTGTAATGTAGGGTAGGTGTTGAAGGTTTGAAGGATCAACTCCTAGCAATAGTCAACTTCTGAACGATGTGCAATGCATTAGACTTTATCAAGCATCATAAGAGGCGACTGAATGCATATCTGACCTTTCCGATACCTCGCGGCGGCTTACGGACCTATAAAATTAGAACTGTCATTCTCTCAGACGAATCTGCCACCAATTCGAAGAACGCATAGCGGCAGAGGCTTTGGTTAGCCAGTGAGACGGAGATTGAATTAGCGACCACTTCTGTTTTGCAGTGCCCCTCGAACTCCTACACCCACACCCGCTTTGAATCAAATTACGAACATCCATTTATATTTTGTGTCGCGATATTTTGTTCGCATCCTATGACAGAATTTTAGTAGATTTTCCGGTAAAAAATTTCGTGATGTGTACTTCGTACTCACCGTCAAACGTTAGCATGTAAAAAAGTTGCAAGCAAATAGAGGCTGGAAGGTCACGAGATATCACAGTACAAACGGAAAGCTCATTGCATCACGACGTCTCTTGCTTTGCGCATTGACGTAGAGTGATGCAAAATCTCCGCGTCGGCTGGGATTCGAACTTACATTTCACCCTGTCCAGGAGTACGTACTCGAATCGTGGCACTACCCAGGTCTGTTTTGACACCACACTTTCTACGCTGCAACGTATCTATCTGTCAATAACTAACCGCCAACGGTATGACATGTTTAGTCGCTATCGACATTGAACCCAGTTACGCTGACAGATACTGAGTATTAGATAATCAAACAAAATTTCTTTCTATTTAAACATTTCTAGCTTTTAGAAAGAATGGTGTCAAAACAGGTGTCGGTGGTGTAACGGTTCGAGCATGCGCTCCCGGATAGGGTGAGATGTGGGTTCAAGTTCCAACTGGCGCAAAAGTTTTGCACATCAGTCTACATCAGCGGGTATATTCATAGCATTATACACTACTCGAAGCAGTTAAGAACCTGAACCAGTAGTCGATATCACTATGCCTAAAAATGTGTTTAGTGCCTTTTATTCAAGGACAGAGCAATAGGTCTCCAACCAACTTTCCGAAATTGATCTAAAAATTCAAAAACTTATTTGTTCAATCACCTGAAGGTATCAAGTAACTTCAATTGAAGTATTCTCCGTCTGCCTAAAAGAAATTCTGCCAGCGCTCCAACGACAAGTCAATTCGAGCAGATCCACAAGATCTTGAAAAATGCAGGCAAGAAATGGCGCAAGGGCAATTGGATTTGTTACGATCTCAGACAAGCTCAAAAGAACAAGACAAAGCAAAGCGCGCAAGCTCATCTTTGTCGTCATCGCCGATTTTGGTTTCTAAACAGAGTTGTTACTATTGATGAGAAGTGGACCTTCTTTAAGAGCCAGCGTCGTCCAAAGCAGTGGTTGTCATCAGGTCACCAAGTAGCCCCAACACCGACGAATCGATTTGTGCCAAAAGCAATGTTGGTCATTTTCTAGTACCGAAGTGGGCCAATTCATTGTCACTTGTTGCAAGCCGGTCAGACCATCAACGCTGAGCGATACTGTGAGCAACTGGACCGTTGCAATGAAGCAATTCCACCTCACCACATCGCCAAACAATTTCGCTTGAAGACAATGCAAAGCCACACGTTGCCAAGAAAACAAGGAAGAGGTTGACCGATTTGGGCTGGGAGCATTTGGATCGTTCGCCGCATTTGCCAGATCTGCTTTCCTCCGATTTTGATCTCTTCAGATCATTAGAGCACTGGTTGGACGAGTAAAAGGTTCAAGATATCAATCATTTGCGTCGAGAATTGACTAATTAGCTTGCACCGAGGAATAATGAGTTTTATGAGCGCGAAATTGATTTGTTTTTGGAGCGCTGGCAGAATTGCATTCAGGTAAACGTAGAGTACTTTGATTAATGTTATTTAATAAAATTGATTACTTGGAAAAATAAATTTTTGAATTTATGGACCGAGTTCGGGAAAATATTTGGAGACCTAATATTATATGAGATCCAATCGTGGAATGATGAGATACGAGCGGAACATGAAACCTTGGTTGAGCTATGTGGACATGGTCACACTTACATAAATTCATTGTCAGAGATCTTATAGAACTACTGTAAATGGCAACTGTTGTAGTATTAGACTTAGAAGGAAAAATCTCTTACTCTCAAGCAATAGTTTAACGCTTGGAAGGCGCTGCACTGGAGTGACCATAATATCGACAGTCCGCTGTCGTTTGAATTCTTTGCTTCTTTCATGGTCCTTAATAAAGTCATTTTCAATCAGCTCTTATAAACCACACCATAAAACTTGTTTCAATGTTCTAAATCGCACCTACCTCGATGAACATTCTTAGTTTTGCGCTGTGGGCACAAGCGGCTTTGATCGTTTCTACAGCGAGGTCGCAGTGGTTGCAATATGAGGGGTACACTCGCAAGAGGTCGTCAAATGCTTCTGTCCAGATCTTGAATAGGCAAATCTATTGGTCGTTTGTTTGGTTCAAAAGTGTGACGATTTTGATTTGACACCGATGTTCTTGCGAATTGCAGCAACAGTGTGAGCTATTTGACTTAATTTTGAATAAATTTATTACATTTCAATTTCATTTATTGAAATATAGTGCTCATAGGGTGCATACAGTGTTGACGGCTCTAGCTCGCTCTAATGGCTCATTATCCCTCCGGGATCGGTAAATTGATACCATAGTGGTCTCAGATTTGTCTGGAATGTTAAGCAGCCTTGACTCGATACAGCGGGAAGTCACTGTGAGTCATCAAACGGAGTTAGAAAGTGTAATGCATGGAGCACCCCTCAAGATTGATCAACGTCTAGAGCTTAATCCTTTATCCTTTATCTTGATTTGTTGAAAAGATCCATTGACATCTACCTGTCTAACATCAAACGATACTTTGGAATTTTCTTCACATCTCAGCGGCGTAGAATAATTATTATTACTACTTCACACCATTCGCTGATAATATCTAATCGCTAAAGTCATTTTCATCAGTGGTGTTAAGAGGCTTCATAGCTCTGATAATTGCAGAGTTTTAAGCAGACATTTCTAACAGGATATGGTGGAAACGTTTTTAGGTTGTCTTTCGATGACATCTTTTTTACGAGAAGAAAATTTGTATCAAAAAAATTTGTATCAACCTTGGCTGGTTATTACTAGCACTGTCTGACTCAACTGAAAACCAACGAATTACAATGCTTCTGTAGATTTATGTGATTAGAGCACTCACTTCGCTTGCGCTGCTCGCATCTCCATCCCATTGCTCGATCACTCCTTCCAGTCTCTCGCAGATGCGTTCGTGGATATTGAGAATAGGTTGAATCTTTCCAAATGCAGTGACGATTTCACGCTTTTTCAGAAGTGGTCGCTTTTCAGCAACACGAGCCAGCAAAGAGTCTCTCATCTGAGTCAATTCGAGAGATGTAATGCGATCTGTTCCTGGCTCCAGAATCTACCTTATAAACAAATTTCCTTACCAGAATTAGCAGTCTTAACTTTTCAATATAGTGCATTTCGGTTGAATGCATTTCTTGACAGATCATAAACGTCTTCGTAGTATCGTCATCGCCTAGAATTGTTTCAGTCATAAAATCTAGACCAGTGAATTTTTTTTTGTCAAATCGCCCACAAGTGTGATTGCTGAGTCTCGTTAAAGCTTCGATATTGTTTCTTATAAAACTGCCGGAAAATTTTTATAACTCAAACTGTACCATATGATAGCTCTTCTTCCAGCTGAGTTCCGCTTACGCTCAGAATGCTGGTTGCCTGCGTGCTATCGGACGAAATATGCGTGCATGATTTCTGAAGCAGGAAAATTATCTGATGTGGCAATATTGAGGTGTTAAAATGCGGTGCTTAAGATACTGGCTGATACTGATCTATCAAAAATGAATCAGACAGTCTTTCACAAAGTATATGGATGCTTTCCTCTTTGTAAATCACTCCTTCCTCTATATTCAATATGGCACGCAATTCGTCTCACTATATCTTAAAATGCTCTGAGCGATTGCTAAGGCAATGCTTCTCACCGAGATCACACTTTTTTGTCCATTAAACGTCGAATTTTTCCTACCTCAACTGTCTTTAGTAAGAAAGGATTAATGAATAGCTTGTTCCTTTGTCAAGGAACAAGGTTAAGAACTTATAGAGCTGTGTGTATGGTGGTCTCTCACAATATAGAAGCAGTTAGTAATCCTATACCGCATGATGTAGATTCGTTCTTCAGTTTCCTTCTGTCAAATTGGAATCGCTGTCTGGTACAGAGCATGAAATTTGATTTTCAAAATCGGTTAGATGAATAGGAGCAACGTAGGCAAGTCTAGGTAAAGGCATGATGCCATCCTTGAAAGACTGAGCTGCAGCGGATAGTTTACCTTATTGCAACCCAAAAAGCCTTTGTGAAAGCGCTGAAGATACAACGTAGGTAGAAAGAGCGATTGACAAATGAAACATTTGAGCAAAAGTTACCGGCACGTCTTCGGTCTTCATCGAAAGGTTAACTGCGAAGTCTTCCATTGCAAACTGCTCAAGGTTTACCAATGAAAACAATAAGAATGACTTGTTGGTTTAGAAAGTTATGTTTTTGTTCGAAATTCCAACAGATAACGATAAGCCTTCGTGCAATTTGATAAGATGATTTTACATATTGATAGCCGAATTTTGATACACAAACTGCTTTAATGATTAACACATCATCGTAGCTGAGCGGTTTCCATAATGATAAACTGCGATTTTCAGTGGAAGTACATTTTACCACTAAGGTCATTCAAACCGTTAACTTGGACACACGTGATAGACTGTATTTGTACTATTATTTTTCTTCTAATTGCTTAAAAGTGCTCCTTAGTAAGCGATATGCTTAACTTTCGATATCGGAGTATGTCAACTGCTTGAATAAAAAATATTTTTCTTTCAAATTCGGTCTATTAATATTTTGGTGAATTCGCCTAATTTAAATAGATGACACTTTTATTTGCATTCGTGAAACTGTTTCAAATGACTGTGCCACTGCTAAAGCTACTGTCAAAATCACAGCTTCATCAACAGAATAATGTGGGAATGCAGATGAAAGGCTCTAGGTTTGAAATTTTGATACTTTTCCGTTATGTCGACCTTGTTAGGTCATTTCACTTCTTAGTATAATGGAGAGTTTTTTAAAATTTTCGGCAGACTTTCCTTGATGTTCATAGATAACATTACTGTGAGAAGTTTTATTCAGATAATGTTTTTACGCCTTCGCCTTCTCTAGAGTCGGCAGCCGTGGATTATCTTAGACGAATTCCAAGTTCGAAGAAGGCAAAAGCATTGAAAAGTACTTACTTGGATGCTTAGACGGCCCGTCCTTACGCAATGTGAAAACCTCAGCAAGTTTTCAATTCGCTTCTACTTTTCGAGACTGTCGTCCATGGTGGAGGTTTAATTCACGCTTGACGGCCGCCGCGAGTTCTATACCGTGATCTGTAAAACATTAGCAGCTATGAGTACAGCTGATTAATTCTAGTTACGAACATGTACGCTTAGCGTGTCGTTGGTGGTTTTCGAGGATGCGTGTATTCCCACGGAGTTCACTTTACAATTCTTTTGGCCCATCTGTCGTCTGTAGTTCCTACTATAGGAACGGCCTCTTTGGGTTTTGCTATCGATGTATGTTCTTCTGCATCACGTAGATGGGATACATTTCGAAGATCTAGGGTTTCGCAAGCCGATTAACGTAGGTCTTTCAAGCGCACTGCAAGCTGTTTGCAGTAGTCTTAGCATGGTTGGAGTATTACGCTCTGCTGCATAGAAAAGAGCTGGTATTACTGTTAAATCAGAATGATGAGCTCGCAATTTAAGATCCGTTGTCTGGACAGCGGCTCTTTTGTGAAGCCCAAATGCGGCCCATTCTGCTCTCTTTCTTCTGTGTAATTCCTCCTTTACGTTACAAGGTGAACGTACAGCGTGGTCCTCGTGTTTGGAAAACCCTTTATTTCTGCTTCTACACAATCACTGACTCTTCCAGATCTTGGTATTCACTTAATTATTGCGTGATCCAATCTTTTTCTCGTTTTCTTGAGCCCATTGGGCATCATCTCCGCTTCACTGGTGCTTTTCGAAAAAAGACGTTTCAATCGCAAAACGAAGGTTTGGTAGGAATTTCCATCAATGCATATTCCATTCTTGTCCAATGAAGCGACTTCAAAATCCACTGTAATGCGGTGGTGGAAGACTTTATTTATATTGTAACGCCTTGCCGAATCCTCCTGCGAACAAATATGTTAAGGAGATCATGACAGCATATTATAAGCCTTTCATGAGATCTGTTATGACACTTATAGTGCTAGACAAGCGGTTCGTCGTTCTGATGTCATCAGCAGTGCGATACCTTTTAGTTCACCCAAATCCTTCTAGGCGAGTACACCTATTTCTAGAGCAATCGACGCCGAACTAAAACACTGCTCGCAAGATGAAGAGATCACCCTGCAGCGCAGTGATAACAAATCACTTCACTCAAACGATAAAATCTCTCAAATTTTCGGTCGACTGTTCATGGTTGAAAAACTGGATAAAATCTGTTCTTTCCAGACTCTGAAGAAGGCGACCCGCCGAAACGTTGGCCACCTCGAATATTGTATAATCATGCCGCATTACCAACTGTATTTATGTGTGATTCGCTAGTATTTAATGAACAATATCAATAACACCTTGGATCTGCTGAACAGAAAGTAAATTCTTTCTTCTTTCGGCTGTTTTTAGGACCTCGCTAAAAATTAATACTTCTTGACAGCACATTTTATCATGTAACAGACCTTATAAAAGGCTTAAAATATGCTGTCAGGATGTATTAATTTTGGTAGAAGCCTAAAAAAGCACTCGATTGTACAGGTAAGAGATCGTCGTTTAAATGCTTTGTTTACAAAATAAAAAACGGCTACCTAAGTGACCTGAAAAGATTTTGAAAAGCGACAGTCACCGCATCCATGGACAACTGAAGTGTCCATGCAGTAAGTAACGTCTCAGCAATAGAGTTGCTCGGTTCCCATTCAAATAGTTTGCTTGAAAGACGACAAAGAACATTACTTTTTTTCTCTGCTACATCCTATGATGCAAGCGACTGCGATTTCGAGCGCGGCTGCATTCAGGTGGATAGCCAGAATTCAAGCACCGGTGGCGCAATGGTGTGAGGTGCTCTGCAACACACACGTGTTTGATCAGTTGATGGTCGGAAGTTCGATCCTACGTCGAAGGCTCACAAAACTTTTTATTCCTCTGCGTTTGATGATTTAGTACCAACCTTGTTTGGAAGTATAGCGGCACTGACTTGGCCAGCCACCGAGAGTCTTAGTAGAAACCATAAATGCATTGAGCCACGCCGAGCGATGCTAGATGTCTGCATGGTTCATATTCCAGAGAATCAACGAACCGCCGAGAGCTTTAATCTTTTCTTACACTTGTCTTCTTTCAACCTCACATTTTGAAGTAAGAGTTTACAAGCGAAGTGGTAAGTAAAATTGTTTCTTACGGACACGATATTAGTTCGCTAACGTTTCATACTCATCAAGCATCCATGTCAAAATCGCATGGAAGATTTGATGCCCTTCAGCAACATGATTGCAAGGACACGAGAAAATTCGTTAGAAGTGTTCTGTTTGCATACAGAGATCGTGTTCAATTCTACAAATCGTTGCAAATTTAAGTATGCAAGAATATCGAATTACTACGTTACGGAACAGCTCTGCGCATAAAGCCACAGTCGTTTGGGTGAACTGATAAGTATGATGTATTTTTTATTGTTCATTGTCTCGGTAAACCGAGATTCACTAAAAGTTGAAGAGTACAAATTCTTCACTTGTGGCAGATCAAATGCTATCACCTCGCAGTCCATTAAGGTGGCTGGTAAGTATGTGAAATATGGTGAATCCACAGTTGCTACGGGTTATGCTAGCCGATGATGTTCTAGGAAATGAAAGCATTATGTGTGTATCGTTTATTGTCAAGCTGCGACTCGTATAAATTCAGAGAAGAAGTATGTCTAAGTGAATATATTAATTGGAGTTTACTATATTAATACTAGATATTTTCCACAAATGTCTGGAAGGATAAAACTTTAATTCGTTGAGCTATCTAGAGACCACCACGAGTGTTTGGATACGATTATTTCTGCATGCGATCTACTTAAGGATAATGCTCTGAGTTCTACCTACTTCCACTTCTTCTTTTCCTGGCAGAGTTTGATATGAAATATAAGTAGGATAATGCCAAGATAGAGCGTAACTTAAAACCTTAAGTGGACTTCGATCCAGTGTCTGCCTTTGCCACGGGCTCGCAACAGTTAGGTTTCAACGTTTAGTTGCAGCGACAGCAGTGCTGAGTTCAATACCGATTTGCCTACTAACAAGTCAATCCCCAGATAGGCTTGGAGCGTGGATGAGAAAAATATAAGGCGAAGGAATCATTTAGGCACTGTATAACACGAGAAGCTCGAAAAGGTTAATCTTTGTTTGAAGGTCACTTGATGCTCCGAGTTTTGTTTATACCTCTGCGTCCTTTCGATCACAACTCGAAGATGGTTTGAGTAATGTCTAATACACGTCGCATCCCCCTTACAGTAATCACTGTCATTTGTTTTACATTGACCCATAATTTCGTGTACATAGACATACGATTAATATATAAGAAAGAAAGCTATGGTGCTTTTGTAAAAAATGGAACAATTATGCATAAATTTCAAATGAAAACAATAGTAACGATTTTCCAAGAGAAAGCCATCGTTTTCTACGACTTTCTGCCATCAGCCCACCAAAGTTTGGATCTGGTCAAAACACCATTCCTGCGACTTTAAATCAAAGAACCCCTGACATGCTTCTTCATCTTTATCAAAAGATTCAGATCGGCGACCCTTAAAAAGTGTTGCATTCGGAGCGAAAAAGGCCAAAATGGGATTGAGCGCCATCTGAACTGTATGCGGGATGCGGCAAAATTTTAACTCCGTCTAACATGATCAAACTGTTCTTTGGTCTTTTTGGCAGTGGGAAGATTGGCATTGTATTGCTGTATCAAAACGCACTTTGGATTAACCGAAGCACGATACTTCTTTTTGAATGTGTAGTAAACTCGTGAAAATAAACACCAAGAATACAGTGGAAAAATCCCACATAAAAAACTTTAATACTTCCGTATAGTATGCATGGCAGTCAATTCATGCTTATCAAAGTGTCACAGAACTTTCTTTTCAGCTGTAGTTATTAACGATAAATAGGTAGGGCTTGTAACAGAGATAATAAAATGTTAAAGAGTGAAACTGATAAGGAAACAAAGTAGGAACCTAGAAACCTATCTTTGACTTTGCAACCCCCTCCTCCTGGCTAAGTTTTCCATTACAGTATCAGTGATCTCTGGCTTCCTCTTAGCCATCTTTTAACCCAAAATCACCCGTTAACGAGACTGATCTAGAGAGGGCGGTTTGGCATAAATTCCTGACGCTGTAATTGAAACCACGTTTTAACTTCATGTGTTCAACTCATTATCTAACGGCTGAGTGCGGTGTAATATATGACCACAATAGTGCTGAAATGTTAACAAATGTCCCAATCTGAGGTTGTATTCGTATCTCAGCACTCTTGTGATAGATTTCGACTGCACTCTGCCGTTGAAATAAAAACAGAGCAGCGAATAAACTTCAAAATGGTGATGTTATGGTGATCTGGTTTGACTTTAATTACTATTGAGAATATATTTGAGCCACCTTTTCTGTATGCATGACGGCAGCAGTTGTATCATATTTTCATCTCACATCAGCACTTATCCTAACACAAATTGTTACTAGTTCACGAAATCAATTCATCAACAATGTAGTCACTGTCATGATGAGTGATATGCAATCATTTGCTGAATAAAAATTGAATACCGTCCTCTTGGAAAGTATGAGGCTGGCGATCAATCAAGTCGGTTAAGTCCATCTGTGAGGAATTTTATTCCCTTTTCCCAGCAAATGGTTACATATAATTAATCACGTTAATGACCATACTATTAATTGATTGAATTTTTGAACTAATAAAAACTGAATTAGCAAATGTGTTAAAATGCGAAAGGAATGGGAACAATTTATTGATTGTAAAATAATAGCCTAATGAAGAAGTTTTTCTAACACCCACGAAATATTCGAATTTTCTGCGGTATCACACAACATCGGTTAGTCTAAGTTTATGAGAAAATCTCAGGAATATTTTTATTAGAAACTCCCCACAGCAACGCTAGGTGTAGTGCATCAAAGTCCAAGTCATTCGTCGAAGGCGCGCGCTGTTTTAGCAAGACAATGCCAAACCTCACACTGCAAAGTCGTTTAAGGAAAAGTTTGATGAACTGAAGGGAATCGAGGTCTTGCCACACCCAGCCTGCAGTTCAGATACTGTGACGTTCGATTCGATGCCTTTTCCGCTCAACGAAACATTTTCCATGTGGATGCCGATGCGAGACGGTTGATCGAGTTAAAGAGGGATGTCATGAGATTTTTGATTGACAGCTCAAGGACTGGCGATTTCGAGCAGATCTGGAAGCCTGCCGATCGTTGGCAAAAGATTGCCATTACAATTATGGTCCTTATCTTAAAGATTAATTGCTGCTTTTTTTAATCGAAGCTAGTGTAAACTTCAAATTTTCATGTGGTGTTCAGAAATTTTTTCCTTAGTTCAATAGCTGACACGAAAAAAGTTTTCTTGTGCACATTTTCGAAACTACTAAATGGGTACTAGATTTCGCAGAAGTCATATCTGCTATATGCTATAAAAACTACATCAGTGCAGGTAGAATTTTGTAGCGCTTCTTCCTGTAGTTGTTCGAAACACACCCTCAGTCTGTGGACACATCATTTATTACTATCTCCACCAAGCAAGCGTAATTGTTTTCGATAATGCTGTAATCAGGTGGAAACTGTGTCCAATGATTTCGCCACATATAGCTGATTTGTTTTTTTTTTCGAACATTTGCTGCTGAAAGTAGTCGCTCTATACAAAAAGTGGATTTTTATGTGTACATGAGGACTTATCTAAAATTTTCCTATACAATTCGTTTCTCTCTCGCAAGTGTCTTCTACAATTTGCAATTTATGAAAAATCGTGAAATGCTTCTAATTACCTTTTTGCGTCAGCTTCGATTGTGAATCAATTTCGATGAAATAGTATGAAAGGTTATAGCCTCTATAAGTGTGGTCTCACTGATGAACCTTGCTCTGATTCATCAAAGAAGATTCAGATGACATCGGGAGAAAACATGAGAATAATAAATTTTTTCACTTACCTCTTTAGGATCGCGTGTGCACTTTTGGACACACGATTGTACGAAGGCCTCTTTTGTTGGGCACAGATGATTTTTGATGAATCTTTAGCAATACATAAGTATCTCCAGGTACTTTTCCGTTGCATCATCCCGTTTAAGCCCTTGGTAAAAGCCTGTTTTTTTACTTTCATTTTGAGTGTAAATAACCATTCGGTAGGTGAAACCACGTTAATTCGGACGGTGTAATATATTTTCTATATAGCGTATTTTGCCTGTAGCAGTCGGAATAAAATTTTGTTTCAGATATACGCCACATAATTTGTCGCCGCATCTGATTTCAAGGACATAATTGATTTTTAAGGAGCACTCTATAGAGCGCTGTAACAGTCAAAAGATGATTAAGTTTCGCCCTTCAAGAGGGTGGGATTTCGCGACATTGGCGGCAAGTCACCGTACTTTTTGCGGCCTATCGATAACCTGCTAGACGTGATCTTCTTTTGGCTGCTACAGCGCAATCGGGAGTTCTTTTCGAAAACAAAGTTACTACGGGAGTCGTCGAGATTTGGGCTATCAAAGAATTATCGATTTTGGCTTTACCCTATCAGAGAGTGGTCGGTTGATTTTTTTTCCTATTTCTACTTTTGATTTCGGCCTAACATCATCTTCAAATCAACAAGTAGAAAGCCCGGCCTAAGATCCATCGCCGAAATCCATTCAGTGGAAACGACATCGTGAAGATCTGAAGACGCCCTTGCAAGATTACGTCAGGAAACCATGGAGAATTACGACTTATAGACTTCGAATTAATGCATGACCAGCAATATACCAATTAGAATATGTGCTGATATCCGCACATCTAGTGTAGACGGAATCTAAGTTTCTAAGTAGCAATCAATAGAAGTCCACCGCAAGAGCCCTGTTCAGCGGCGAATGCTTGAGTATGGAGGACAATTAATTTTTTTACTGTTAAAGCGCATTAAAGAAGTCACTGAAAAAAGTACATCGTCAAAACTACGAGATTTCAGCTATTAAACGATTACTAGAGCTTTTAAAAAAAGTCAAAAAACGCGCCGTCCAATATTTCAAAATAAGATGCGAACGTGTAATGAGATCCAAATTTGCAAAACCTAATGCTCTTTTGACTGTTGCAGCGTTCTAAAGACTCCCTTCCAAAAAGCAAACACACCACTAAATTTGACAAGCATTTTCTTATCTAACACTTATAAATTGCTCATGTAGAACATCTTATCTGGCGAGGAGCTCCTGAATGTGGAACAAAATCTTGTTCTGACTGAAACAGAGCACGAAAAACAGGCCATTTTAGAAACATAATACGTGTTCAAAATTCAAGTGATTTGAGCTATCGAATGATTGCCAAAAAGTATAACAAAAGTAAAAAAAGGCCTTTTTATCGGAAAGCTCGCCAAAACGGAGTGGAAATACCGGGAAAGAACTGTACACCTTCACCTCTTATCCGCATATCATAGCTATGAATAAAGAATTCGAACAAAATTACTCTTTGATCTGAGAAAAGCGAATCTGGAGTGCACTAATAGTCAAAAAACACTGAGAATTACCGATGGATTAGGATCGTATGCATTGAGTTGCAAAATTTTTGATGATCTATCCATTTTATACCTTTCCTTCGAGTGCTTTATTAAGACCACGCTCAAATTTCAATAGATCCTTTCATTATTATTTGAGCCAACATGTCATGTGGTCTGGTAAAGGCTCTTGTACAGCCCGAGACACGTGTTTCGTCCTTACAGACTCATCAGCCGGGCAGAACCCGTCGTCTGTCGATCTTTTCATAGTCAGTTCTCTTGGGAGCGTCACACTCCTCATGTTGGCTCAAATAATAATGAAAGGATCTATTGAAATTTGAGCGTGGTCTTAATAAAGCACTCGAAGGAAAGGTATAATATGATAAAATACCAGCCAGCTAGCAATCGAGTGCGAAAACACTCTGTGTTAGGTGAATGACATAGACACCTGACATAGAGTGTAAAGCGTAGGTCGTCGATAACTATATATGAGGAGTGTGACGCTCCCAAGAGAACTGACTATGAAAAGATCGACAGACGACGGGTTCTGCCCGGCTGATGAGTCTGTAAGGACGAAACACGTGTCTCGGGCTGTACAAGAGCCTTTACCAGACCACATGACATGTTGGCTCAATAATAATGAAAGGATCTATTCATTGTTTTCCACTTTTCAGTCAGTATAATGAATTGTACGTAGTTTATGCAGTGAAGTATATGAAAACTGAAAGAAATGCGAGAAAATTTAGATTGAATTGTGAGTAAGTGCGATTGAAATATTATAGAAATTTTGACGAAGATTCCGAATATAACCTTTTTTTATAGTGTTTGCCTCGAGTGTTTTCTTAAAACCACTCTCAAATTTCAATATTCGCAGTAATTGTTGAGTCATGCTTATAGTGATCTGGGCGCTTCTCCAGTACAATATACGTGTCCCACCTTTTGAGCCTCGTCAGTTGCACGGTGCCTTTTGTATGAGGCAAACCCACTCAGGGTAGAATCACCTTGGATAAAGGAATCGCAGATGAAGAATTTACACGCGCCGTCAAGTCTAGTGATTTATATCACTTGGCGGCGCGTGCTGATATTACGTTTGCGAAACAACCATGTAAGAAAGTTCTCCTCCAAAATTATGGCTCAGACGAAAGGTATCGCGCAGTTGACGAGGTTGAAAGGCAAAGACCCTTGTAACGCACTGTGTAAATGCCCATAGCAGACTACATTTATAGCTCAAGAATAATTATCAAGCATATCAGAAGACAGTTGATTTCTTAACATATGTGCGTTCATCATACTAAGAGGCATACAGACCTTCAAAGGAGTCTGTTTTGTAATATCTCTCATTTATTAGTGATGATGTCCTCTAAGAGCTCACATTTGCTACTCAACTTCTCAAAGTTGTCCTTCTGCGCGCTGCATAGAGAGCCCTGACTCATAATTGCCCTGGAATATATTATATATATGTATATATATATATATATGTATATACATATATGGACAAATATATGTTTATATTTGTACATATATGTATATGCATATATATGTATAAACATATATTTGTATACATATGTATATACATGTATGCCTCAAGCAATTCCCAATCGGTTAATCCGCTTCTCGCATTCATCTTCCGTAGAGTTCTCCAGATACTCTATTTGAAGTTTTTGCTGCTGTTTGAAGTTTTTGTCCACCTTATGAAAGTCGTAGAATGCTGGTCGAGGCGACTGTTTTTATAATCTCAAGGTTGACCAAGGTAGAGCGTTTGTTGATTGACTGCACGGAAGTGTTGTGGAACGTGATCGAACCATCGCATTGTTCATCACATCGCTGTGTAATACATCGCATCCATAACTGTTGCGCTATCACGCCCCGTAATCGGAATTTACTGAATTGTATTTGGAAAAAATTCTGCCTCTGTTCGTTAACTACTGCAATGTGCAACGCATCTATGCATGTCTTTCTTACCATTCGACATGATAACAGAAGCAATGAATCGTCTTGACCTACGCTAAGACGGAACTCTCTATTGAATTTTTTCGAAGGAACGCTGCCTGAATGCTGTTGCAGACGTGGCAGAGAGCAGAGCAGAAGATTAATTTGAAATATGGACAAAGCTAAGCTTTGTCTTAGAGCCTCACTATGCCAGTTAAACTCATAAATGCTTATCATTCACAGAACAGACCAAAAAGCATTGACAGATAAAATTGTGCTCTCAGATCCCTTTTTGTAAGCAAATAATGCGCCTTCAAAAATGTGAACGCAGCCGATCACTGTGGGTTGTAGTCACCGGCGTGTTAATGTACTTTGAAGTTGGTGCTATTCATTTTTTATTTCTGAGCTGTAAATCGTTCCGATCGCCAACGCTCCGATAAACATCTAGAACTCGCTTCTATGTTTAGGAGTCAACTCTCTGCATTTCCCGCAGTGCTTCTCACCAAGTATTTGCCAATTCGCTTATTTGGAATTCGAGAAACATTTCATTCCATCTGACAGCGTCTTTCTACGTTGGCTATCTCTCAATCGCAGCTAGGAGGCAAGTATTGTTTCTTCAGATTTATTGACCTTCTTCCCTTTGATGTGGAGTGATGTGCAAAACCTTCGCTTCACGCGGTACTTGAACTCTTATCTCACTCCATCCGGGAGCGCGTGCTCTACTTCGTTGCCCTACCGACGCCCATTTTGCATACTATCTGTCTGCGCTACAACGCGTCTATATATCACCTGCCGACCGTCAGCGACCTGGCCCGGGTAGTCGGTATCGACACTCAACCCATTCACGCAGACAGATATTGAGTATTGAGGATCTTTTGAAATTCTTCATATTCAATCGCTTCTAGCGGTGTTGTGAATTTTCAAACATACCCTTTGATGTCTTTTTCCCCTTCCACTAAATTTGTGAACCTCAGAGAGTTGGAGGTCATGTAATCTACATTGCTCTGATATGAAGTAGGCCATCAGGTTGATAGGGGACTATGTCGTTTGTGGTGCGACGGGATAGAGAGAAATCTGAAAAATCTAAAAACTCACGACGTAATCGTAAGCGGGAAGTATGCTCTTCGTGTAGGCCGTTGAACCCAGCACAAAAAATTCTTTATATCTTTTATTATCTCAAGACCGACGTCTATCAATCTCTGCATACTTCAGTACATCTTATTTTCTCTTTCTTCTTGAGCGGAGCACGAACTGTTAAATCCAAACGTTATTCACACAATCAAACAGCTGACTTTTCAGCAGGGCGCCTTCGTCAAAGAATGGAAAGATCAAAGTCGTTTGCAATCCAATCAGTCAAACACTTCCATTACTTCTTAAGAGAAAATTGTCAGGCCCTAGATTTCGATCGCTCAAGCGCAAAGTCAACCTTAAATATACTAACCGCTTTTATTACCTGTCTTCCACTGAATGAACAGTGAAGAACAACGTAACGGTAATCACATAGGCCAGTAATGCACTACACCCGTCAAAACAACAGTTTCATATACTGACTCATATAACGGGTGATTACGAGACATTTTTGATTCGGTTCCATAGCTGGATTGGTCGTGTTTTTCCAGAACGCCTCAAGTGTTTTTCACGCTGATGTTTTCTGCTTCTGCTCAAGGATGGTGACCTTTATTGATATAAAATCTTATCAATCTTCCGGCATGCTTTTGGGCTCTCTGTATACCTAGCGGGGTGTTTTTTCTAGTATGGCGCACGTCAGCTAGGCGTTCTTCTATGCGAGCATAGAGCGGAATACTCGTTTTCGCCAATATATTTATCATCGCACGCTTTGCAAGAGATTAGGTACACTGTGCCTACGCTCATACAATCACCGTCTCTGCCGTAAGGGCACATTCGGCAGTTTTTTGTTGTGCAGAGGAGGTCATACAAACGATTACGAACTAATTGGCGCCTAAGAGTATTTGGTGGTAAATGGAAACGGAGGGAAACCACATAACTTTATAAATGGAAGGGGATCGAATGTTGTTGTGTTTCCACTCGATGTAGGTGGATCGCTTGCTTAGATCACTCTCGTTTGCTTCTGGCAAATCCTAGGTACACGTCCGATTGTTTGGTTCGCATTCAGGTCGACGTTATTTGCGATAAACACGCAATTGGTTACTATTTTATTGAACTTAGAAAACTATATAGTGAGGTTAAATAGAGACTTTTCGGTACAAAAGTCTGTGTAGGCAAAAATGTGCCTCTGTGGTGTAGTGGCAATAGCGCGCATCCCCGATATGGATTAAACGTTGGTTCGATCCTGCCTGAAGCCGTGTTTTTGCTCACTACTTAGTTCTCATAGATACCAATGGAATTTTTCAAGAATTCATATGATCCATCTGTGAGGACTTGCTGGGTGTAGTACGTGTGCAATCGTACACGCACTCGTTAATATTTGATACGTACTGAAATCTAAATTACCATAAGCCATTCTACATGAATTCAGAATTTTTCTCGGTTGTACCAATGTCGATCTACTTCTAATTAGTGATTACTATGTGAAAAATTCTTGTTCTCACTTTGACACTTTGAGCAGACAATTCATATAATATCTATTAGTTTCATTGGTGGGAGCTTAGTGTGTCTTGACATTCGATTATGGTCGCATTGTCAAGTCTTCGTAGATATGCCCAGTCTTCCCTGCCTTCTAACTGTTCGTCTACCTTGAGTTTTGGGACGGACTCCGAAATTGAAATCGTTAGTATTTGATCAACAGACAGGGACAAGAAATCACAAATGCGCTGCGGAGATTTACAAAGAGGGTACTCAGTGAAATGGCATTGCATCTAAGATTCCATTAAGGCATCCACATGGAGCTTCGTATGTATAGATGCAGATTCTAACACGCACTTGCGGCTGAATCTGCGGCGCGATCGACTTCTCCCTTTTCTTGTTGAACTCCTGCGGAATGAATTGCGTCGTGATCGCCGGCTGCCGGATCAGCGTCTTCGGAACCACTTAGGCGCCCTCTGATGGGTCGTGCTGAGGGGAGAAGCTTCTATTAACTTGGTTTTGAAGACGAATAGATTGTTCTTCTTATATGTATATGTAAAATCCCAAAGCGCAACTTTGTGGAGAGTTTGCAAGGCAGAGAACTCTGCAGCAACTATGATTTCACTCAAAGCAACAAACGAACAAATCCCTTGGATCCGCGTTCTAATGCGCTACAATGACACTCAACATGCTTTAGTACGAGTGAATAGAAATCATCACAGCAATGCAAATCCAGTCGAACTTTTTCCAGTGTGCACGTTGACTATCTTCATAAATCCGAGAGCATGTCCAGAATATGGCAAAACTCACAAGATCGTGAACGGCGACTGTATCGACGTAATCGTCGGCGCCGGATTGACACGAACGTCTCCTCAATGATCGGGAGCGATTGCGACGAACTCGTCGTCTTCTTCCTCCACTACGAGAAAGACTTCTGCTTCCACTTCTAAACCGGCTTCTTTTGGCAGGCACTTGAACAAGTGAACTAAATGACGTACTCTTGTAAGTTATGATAGAGTCTGATAGACTGCTTTCTTACGTGTTCTATAGTAATGAAAAACACGATGCTTTTGATGATAGTTTTATTAGCGTCCACATGAGAACACTACTGAATTCAAGGGTAAAGTCGATTTTTTGCTATCAAATGTTAAATTGGTGGTGACTTCTATAATTCTTTGGTCATTAACATCACCTCAGCCAACTGAGAGATCAAATGGTTATGTGCTTGGGCAAATCAATCTATGATGCTTATTCATCTCAACGAACATCGCATCATGGAGCATAAAAACGAAAGGAATCCTTTGGAGTTTTCTTTATATGCTGTTTCACTTTCCATCAAGTTCTTGAGCGCTCTTGAAGTTCATGGTTCGTGCAGCGTGATGGTTCAAGATGTCGTTTGACAAGTGCATGATATCTGGTTCGAACTCGAGCTGAGCCGAACAAGCGCTCTACCCGTCGACATCTTAAAAGCAGATTTGTATGGGAAAAGCTTCCCGATCCACGAAGGTGGACGACTGTTGGTAATAAGAATGTGAGAGCGGTTTGATTCATATGTTTTGAGATTTTAAGTCGAATCAGTTCTAATAGATCGTTTAGTAGCAGTCATGAGGAATACAAAGTTCATTTTCCCTTTTTTGGAAAAGCTTCTTCTACTCAAAGACTTTTCATTCGGCTCTCAGCATTCATCGAGAAGCTAAAATCTCTCAGAACTCAATAATATATTTTTCTTCAAAAGGGCCTTTTGACCCTGAAAGACGACGTGTACCAGCTGAGGTACACGATTGTTTGAAGGCGTTTCTCGCTGCACTAAGTCTTTCTCCTAAGCTTTCAGTTTAGGAAAAAGATTTTTTACTATATTGCAGCATCGGAATTGAAATTATGTTTCACACAAAATCTCTGAAATTTTATGCCAAACGAAAAAGAAACTCAATCAAACGACGTAAATTGCGCAGTTCGCTCTGCGCGCATCGATTTCTGTTGTCGTCGGTTAAGAGTTAACAGCCATTCAACAGCTTAGATCTCCTAATTTCAGCGCTTACTCAGTTTTTTCAAATGACTTTTTTTCGCGCTCTGGCAGTAGAATCAAAATTGTGTTTCCCACGCGGGGAGTTGTTGAGCTGCCAATGTTGCGAAATCACATGCACATACTAAAGCAAATAATTGCCCAGCGTTTGGAATTCAATTTTATTCTCAATTTTACAGTGTAACAAAAACCCTTTTCACAAAAGCAAGTGCGCCGATAAGTTTATCTCGATTTAAGCTACCAAATGATTGCTAAAAGTCTTAGGGAAAAGCATTTTCCAGCAAAAAATAATTCAGTGCGCAACGTAATTCTATTTCTACTGTAACAGCGAAGTAAGCACGCCATTTCCGTAGTGAAATATAGCTATGAAATCACGGGATCTATGCTGCTGTATGACTTTAAAGCTTTCAAAAAAATCAAAAAAGGCATTTCTCTTGATGGTCTGAAATTGGGTGCGAATAGATAGAAATTATCTGTATGTAATATATATATATATATATATATATATATATATATATATATAGCTTTACCAAAACAAAATTCTGATGAGAAGTAGCCAGCAACACAAATATTTCCGTCCAATAAAATGATTGCATTTTTTTTCTGGAATAGTTTTGTTAGAGATTGAGTTAACACGAAATGTGAAATAAACTGCAATCGGCTAACGCTGCAATGTCTTCGTCATCTTCAGAGTTGCTGATTGGAGTCGATTCTCCGTAGTCGTTCCTATAGGCTTTGTGGTTCTTTGCTGTCATTCGAGCATTATCTTTCCACGAATTACTGGAACAGAATAGTTCAACAAATAATGCCATTTTATTAAATCTCTGTCTCATAAAGAAGAGATGAACCAAGAATAAAGCATTTATCACTATCGACTTCCTATTAACTTTGGCATCAAATAATAATTCAGTGTTCTCTTGATGAACAAACTTGGGATTGCTACCATAGCTTCAAGACTTGTATTGCATTATTATTTTATTATAAAAGTTGGTATAGAAATCACCCTTTTTTGTCACCCTTATTACTTTGTTTCCAGTGCAACCTCTGTGGCTTTTCTATCGAAATTAAGAAA
>JAHQIW010001424.1:0-34619 GCA_019055375.1 Parelaphostrongylus tenuis
TTTCTTAATTTCGATAGAAAAGCCACAGAGGTTGCACTGGAAACAAAGTAATAAGGGTGACAAAAAAGGGTGATTTCTATACCAACTTTTATAATAAAATAATAATGCAATACAAGTCTTGAAGCTATGGTAGCAATCCCAAGTTTGTTCATCAAGAGAACACTGAATTATTATTTGATGCCAAAGTTAATAGGAAGTCGATAGTGATAAATGCTTTATTCTTGGTTCATCTCTTCTTTATGAGACAGAGATTTAATAAAATGGCATTATTTGTTGAACTATTCTGTTCCAGTAATTCGTGGAAAGATAATGCTCGAATGACAGCAAAGAACCATAAAGCCTATAAGAACGACTACGGAGAATCGACTCCAATCAGCAACTCTGAAGATGACGAAGACATTGCAGCGTTAGCCGATTGCAGTTTATTTCACATTTCGTGTTAACTCAATCTCTAACAAAACTATTCCAGAAAAAAAATGCAATCATTTTATTGGACGGAAATATTTGTGTTGCTGGCTACTTCTCATCAGAATTTTGTTTTGGTAAAGCTATATACTATATATATATATATATATATATATATATATATATTACATACAGATAATTTCTATCTATTCGCACCCAATTTCAGACCATCAAGAGAAATGCCTTTTTTGATTTTTTTGAAAGCTTTAAAGTCATACAGCAGCATAGATCCCGCGATTTCATAGCTATATTTCACTACGGAAATGGCGTGCTTACCTCGCTGTTACAGTAGAAATAGAATTACGTTGCGCACTGAATTATTTTTTGCTGGAAAATGCTTTTCCCTAAGACTTTTAGCAATCATTTGGTAGCTTAAATCGAGATAAACTTATCGGCGCACTTGCTTTTGTGAAAAGGGTTTTTGTTACACTGTAAAATTGAGAATAAAATTGAATTCCAAACGCTGGGCAATTATTTGCTTTAGTATGTGCATGTGATTTCGCAACATTGGCAGCTCAACAACTCCCCGCGTGGGAAACACAATTTTGATTCTACTGCCAGAGCGCGAAAAAAAGTCATTTGAAAAAACTGAGTAAGCGCTGAAATTAGGAGATCTAAGCTGTTGAATGGCTGTTAACTCTTAACCGACGACAACAGAAATCGATGCGCGCAGAGCGAACTGCGCAATTTACGTCGTTTGATTGAGTTTCTTTTTCGTTTGGCATAAAATTTCAGAGATTTTGTGTGAAACATAATTTCAATTCCGATGCTGCAATATAGTAAAAAATCTTTTTCCTAAACTGAAAGCTTAGGAGAAAGACTTAGTGCAGCGAGAAACGCCTTCAAACAATCGTGTACCTCAGCTGGTACACGTCGTCTTTCAGGGTCAAAAGGCCCTTTTGAAGAAAAATATATTATTGAGTTCTGAGAGATTTTAGCTTCTCGATGAATGCTGAGAGCCGAATGAAAAGTCTTTGAGTAGAAGAAGCTTTTCCAAAAAAGGGAAAATGAACTTTGTATTCCTCATGACTGCTACTAAACGATCTATTAGAACTGATTCGACTTAAAATCTCAAAACATATGAATCAAACCACTCTCACATTCTTATTACCAACAGTCGTCCACCTTCGTGGATCGGGAAGCTTTTCCCATACAAATCTGCTTTTGAGATGTCGACGGGTAGAGCGCTTGTTCGGCTCAGCTCGAGTTCGAACCAGATATCATGCACTTGTCAAACGACATCTTGAACCATCACGCTGCACGAACCATGAACTTCAAGAGCGCTCAAGAACTTGATGGAAAGTGAAACAGCATATAAAGAAAACTCCAAAGGATTCCTTTCGTTTTTATGCTCCATGATGCGATGTTCGTTGAGATGAATAAGCATCATAGATTTGATTTGCCCAAGCACATAACCATTTGATCTCTCAGTTGGCTGAGGTGATGTTAATGACCAAAGAATTATAGAAGTCACCACCAATTTAACATTTGATAGCAAAAAATCGACTTTACCCTTGAATTCAGTAGTGTTCTCATGTGGACGCTAATAAAACTATCATCAAAAGCATCGTGTTTTTCATTACTATAGAACACGTAAGAAAGCAGTCTATCAGACTCTATCATAACTTACAAGAGTACGTCATTTAGTTCACTTGTTCAAGTGCCTGCCAAAAGAAGCCGGTTTAGAAGTGGAAGCAGAAGTCTTTCTCGTAGTGGAGGAAGAAGACGACGAGTTCGTCGCAATCGCTCCCGATCATTGAGGAGACGTTCGTGTCAATCCGGCGCCGACGATTACGTCGATACAGTCGCCGTTCACGATCTTGTGAGTTTTGCCATATTCTGGACATGCTCTCGGATTTATGAAGATAGTCAACGTGCACACTGGAAAAAGTTCGACTGGATTTGCATTGCTGTGATGATTTCTATTCACTCGTACTAAAGCATGTTGAGTGTCATTGTAGCGCATTAGAACGCGGATCCAAGGGATTTGTTCGTTTGTTGCTTTGAGTGAAATCATAGTTGCTGCAGAGTTCTCTGCCTTGCAAACTCTCCACAAAGTTGCGCTTTGGGATTTTACATATACATATAAGAAGAACAATCTATTCGTCTTCAAAACCAAGTTAATAGAAGCTTCTCCCCTCAGCACGACCCATCAGAGGGCGCCTAAGTGGTTTCCGAAGACGCTGATCCGGCAGCCGGCGATCACGACGCAATTCATTCCGCAGGAGTTCAACAAGAAAAGGGAGAAGTCGATCGCGCCGCAGATTCAGCCGCAAGTGCGTGTTAGAATCTGCATCTATACTTACGAAGCTCCATGTGGATGCCTTAATGGAATCTTAGATGCAATGCCATTTCACTGAGTACCCTCTTTGTAAATCTCCGCAGCGCATTTGTGATTTCTTGTCCCTGTCTGTTGATCAAATACTAACGATTTCAATTTCGGAGTCCGTCCCAAAACTCAAGGTAGACGAACAGTTAGAAGGCAGGGAAGACTGGGCATATCTACGAAGACTTGACAATGCGACCATAATCGAATGTCAAGACACACTAAGCTCCCACCAATGAAACTAATAGATATTATATGAATTGTCTGCTCAAAGTGTCAAAGTGAGAACAAGAATTTTTCACATAGTAATCACTAATTAGAAGTAGATCGACATTGGTACAACCGAGAAAAATCCTCAATTCATGTAGAATGGCTTATGGTAATTTAGATTTCAGTACGTATCAAATATTAACTAGTGCGTGTACGATTGCACACGTACTACACCCAGCAAGTCCTCACAGATGGATCATATGAATTCTTGAAAAATTCCATTGGTATCTATGAGAACTAAGTAGTGAGCAAAAACACGGCTTCAGGCAGGATCGAACCAACGTTTAATCCATATCGGGGATGCGCGCTATTGCCACTACACCACAGAGGCACATTTTTGCCTACACAGACTTTTGTACCGAAAAGTCTCTATTTAACCTCACTATATAGTTTTCTAAGTTCAATAAAATAGTAACCATTGCGTGTTTATCGCAAATAACGTCGACCTGAATGCGAACCAAACAATCGGACGTGTACCTAGGATTTGCCAGAAGCAAACGAGAGTGATCTAAGCAAGCGATCCACCTACATCGAGTGGAAACACAACAACATTCGATCCCCTTCCATTTATAAAGTTATGTGGTTTTCCCTCCGTTTCCATTTACCACCAAATACTCTTAGGCGCCAATTAGTTCGTAATCGTTTGTATGACCTCCTCTGCACAACAAAAAACTGCCGAATGTGCCCTTACGGCAGAGACGGTGATTGTATGAGCGTAGGCACAGTGTACCTAATCTCTTGCAAAGCGTGCGATGATAAATATATTGGCGAAACGAGTATTCCGCTCTATGCTCGCATAGAAGAACGCCTAGCTGACGTGCGCCATACTAGAAAAAACACCCCGCTAGGTATACAGAGAGCCCAAAAGCATGCCGGAAGATTTGATAAGATTTTATATCAATAAAGGTCACCATCCTTGAGCAGAAGCAGAAAACATCAGCGTGAAAAACACTTGAGGCGTTCTGGAAAAACACGACCAATCCAGCTATGGAACCGAATCAAAAATGTCTCGTAATCACCCGTTATATGAGTCAGTATATGAAACTGTTGTTTTGACGGGTGTAGTGCATTACTGGCCTATGTGATTACCGTTACGTTGTTCTTCACTGTTCATTCAGTGGAAGACAGGTAATAAAAGCGGTTAGTATACTTAAGGTTGACTTTGCGCTTGAGCGATCGAAATCTAGGGCCTGACAATTTTCTCTTAAGAAGTAATGGAAGTGTTTGACTGATTGGATTGCAAACGACTTTGATCTTTCCATTCTTTGACGAAGGCGCCCTGCTGAAAAGTCAGCTGTTTGATTGTGTGAATAACGTTTGGATTTAACAGTTCGTGCTCCGCTCAAGAAGAAAGAAAAATAAGATGTACTGAAGTATGCAGAGATTGATAGACGTCGGTCTTGAGATAATAAAAGATATAAAGAATTTTTTGTGCTGGGTTCAACGGCCTACACGAAGAGCATACTTCCCGCTTAAGATTACGTCGTGAGTTTTTAGATTTTTCAGATTTCTCTCTATCCCGTCGCACCATAAACGACATAGTCCCCTATCAACCTGATGGCCTACTTCATATCAGAGCAATGTAGATTACATGACCTCCAACTCTCTGAGGTTCACAAATTTAGTGGAAGGGGAAAAAGACATCAAAGGGTATGTTTGAAAATTCACAACACCGCTAGAAGCGATTGAGTATGAAGAATTTCAAAAGATCCTCAATACTCAATATCTGTCTGCGTGAATGGGTTGAGTGTCGATACCGACTACCCGGGCCAGGTCGCTGACGGTCGGCAGGTGATATATAGACGCGTTGTAGCGCAGACAGATAGTATGCAAAATGGGCGTCGGTAGGGCAACGAAGTAGAGCACGCGCTCCCGGATGGAGTGAGATAAGAGTTCAAGTACCGCGTGAAGCGAAGGTTTTGCACATCACTCCACATCAAAGGGAAGAAGGTCAATAAATCTGAAGAAACAATACTTGCCTCCTAGCTGCGATTGAGAGATAGCCAACGTAGAAAGACGCTGTCAGATGGAATGAAATGTTTCTCGAATTCCAAATAAGCGAATTGGCAAATACTTGGTGAGAAGCACTGAGGGAAATGCAGAGAGTTGACTCCTAAACATAGAAGCGAGTTCTAGATGTTTATCGGAGCGTTGGCGATCGGAACGATTTACAGCTCAGAAATAAAAAATGAATAGCACCAACTTCAAAGTACATTTACACGCCGGTGACTACAACCCACAGTGATCGGCTGCGTTCACATTTTTGAAGGCGCATTATTTGCTTACAAAAAGGGATCTGAGAGCACAATTTTATCTGTCAATGCTTTTTGGTCTGTTCTGTGAATGATAAGCATTTATGAGTTTAACTGGCATAGTGAGGCTCTAAGACAAAGCTTAGCTTTGTCCATATTTCAAATTAATCTTCTGCTCTGCTCTCTGCCACGTCTGCAACAGCATTCAGGCAGCGTTCCTTCGAAAAAATTCAATAGAGAGTTCCGTCTTAGCGTAGGTCAAGACGATTCATTGCTTCTGTTATCATGTCGAATGGTAAGAAAGACATGCATAGATGCGTTGCACATTGCAGTAGTTAACGAACAGAGGCAGAATTTTTTCCAAATACAATTCAGTAAATTCCGATTACGGGGCGTGATAGCGCAACAGTTATGGATGCGATGTATTACACAGCGATGTGATGAACAATGCGATGGTTCGATCACGTTCCACAACACTTCCGTGCAGTCAATCAACAAACGCTCTACCTTGGTCAACCTTGAGATTATAAAAACAGTCGCCTCGACCAGCATTCTACGACTTTCATAAGGTGGACAAAAACTTCAAACAGCAGCAAAAACTTCAAATAGAGTATCTGGAGAACTCTACGGAAGATGAATGCGAGAAGCGGATTAACCGATTGGGAATTGCTTGAGGCATACATGTATATACATATGTATACAAATATATGTTTATACATATATATGCATATACATATATGTACAAATATAAACATATATTTGTCCATATATGTATATACATATATATATATATATACATATATATAATATATTCCAGGGCAATTATGAGTCAGGGCTCTCTATGCAGCGCGCAGAAGGACAACTTTGAGAAGTTGAGTAGCAAATGTGAGCTCTTAGAGGACATCATCACTAATAAATGAGAGATATTACAAAACAGACTCCTTTGAAGGTCTGTATGCCTCTTAGTATGATGAACGCACATATGTTAAGAAATCAACTGTCTTCTGATATGCTTGATAATTATTCTTGAGCTATAAATGTAGTCTGCTATGGGCATTCACACAGTGCGTTACAAGGGTCTTTGCCTTTCAGCCTCGTCAACTGCGCGGTACCTTTCGTCTGAGCCATAATTTTGGAGGAGGACTTTCTTACATGGTTGTTTCGCAAACGTAATATCAGCACGCGCCGCCATGTGATGTAAATCACTAGACTTGACGGCGCGTGTAAATTCTTCATCTGCGATTCCTTTATCCAAGGTGATTCTACCCTGAGTGGGTTTGCCTCATACAAAAGGCACCGTGCAACTGACGAGGCTCAAAAGGTGGGACACGTATATTGTACTGGAGAAGCGCCCAGATCACTATAAGCATGACTCAACAATTACTGCGAATATTGAAATTTGAGAGTGGTTTTAAGAAAACACTCGAGGCAAACACTATAAAAAAGGTTATATTCGGAATCTTCGTCAAAATTTCTATAATATTTCAATCGCACTTACTCACAATTCAATCTAAATTTTCTCGCATTTCTTTCAGTTTTCATATACTTCACTGCATAAACTACGTACAATTCATTATACTGACTGAAAAGTGGAAAACAATGAATAGATCCTTTCATTATTATTGAGCCAACATGTCATGTGGTCTGGTAAAGGCTCTTGTACAGCCCGAGACACGTGTTTCGTCCTTACAGACTCATCAGCCGGGCAGAACCCGTCGTCTGTCGATCTTTTCATAGTCAGTTCTCTTGGGAGCGTCACACTCCTCATATATAGTTATCGACGACCTACGCTTTACACTCTATGTCAGGTGTCTATGTCATTCACCTAACACAGAGTGTTTTCGCACTCGATTGCTAGCTGGCTGGTATTTTATCATATTATACCTTTCCTTCGAGTGCTTTATTAAGACCACGCTCAAATTTCAATAGATCCTTTCATTATTATTTGAGCCAACATGAGGAGTGTGACGCTCCCAAGAGAACTGACTATGAAAAGATCGACAGACGACGGGTTCTGCCCGGCTGATGAGTCTGTAAGGACGAAACACGTGTCTCGGGCTGTACAAGAGCCTTTACCAGACCACATGACATGTTGGCTCAAATAATAATGAAAGGATCTATTGAAATTTGAGCGTGGTCTTAATAAAGCACTCGAAGGAAAGGTATAAAATGGATAGATCATCAAAAATTTTGCAACTCAATGCATACGATCCTAATCCATCGGTAATTCTCAGTGTTTTTTGACTATTAGTGCACTCCAGATTCGCTTTTCTCAGATCAAAGAGTAATTTTGTTCGAATTCTTTATTCATAGCTATGATATGCGGATAAGAGGTGAAGGTGTACAGTTCTTTCCCGGTATTTCCACTCCGTTTTGGCGAGCTTTCCGATAAAAAGGCCTTTTTTTACTTTTGTTATACTTTTTGGCAATCATTCGATAGCTCAAATCACTTGAATTTTGAACACGTATTATGTTTCTAAAATGGCCTGTTTTTCGTGCTCTGTTTCAGTCAGAACAAGATTTTGTTCCACATTCAGGAGCTCCTCGCCAGATAAGATGTTCTACATGAGCAATTTATAAGTGTTAGATAAGAAAATGCTTGTCAAATTTAGTGGTGTGTTTGCTTTTTGGAAGGGAGTCTTTAGAACGCTGCAACAGTCAAAAGAGCATTAGGTTTTGCAAATTTGGATCTCATTACACGTTCGCATCTTATTTTGAAATATTGGACGGCGCGTTTTTTGACTTTTTTTAAAAGCTCTAGTAATCGTTTAATAGCTGAAATCTCGTAGTTTTGACGATGTACTTTTTTCAGTGACTTCTTTAATGCGCTTTAACAGTAAAAAAATTAATTGTCCTCCATACTCAAGCATTCGCCGCTGAACAGGGCTCTTGCGGTGGACTTCTATTGATTGCTACTTAGAAACTTAGATTCCGTCTACACTAGATGTGCGGATATCAGCACATATTCTAATTGGTATATTGCTGGTCATGCATTAATTCGAAGTCTATAAGTCGTAATTCTCCATGGTTTCCTGACGTAATCTTGCAAGGGCGTCTTCAGATCTTCACGATGTCGTTTCCACTGAATGGATTTCGGCGATGGATCTTAGGCCGGGCTTTCTACTTGTTGATTTGAAGATGATGTTAGGCCGAAATCAAAAGTAGAAATAGGAAAAAAAATCAACCGACCACTCTCTGATAGGGTAAAGCCAAAATCGATAATTCTTTGATAGCCCAAATCTCGACGACTCCCGTAGTAACTTTGTTTTCGAAAAGAACTCCCGATTGCGCTGTAGCAGCCAAAAGAAGATCACGTCTAGCAGGTTATCGATAGGCCGCAAAAAGTACGGTGACTTGCCGCCAATGTCGCGAAATCCCACCCTCTTGAAGGGCGAAACTTAATCATCTTTTGACTGTTACAGCGCTCTATAGAGTGCTCCTTAAAAATCAATTATGTCCTTGAAATCAGTGCGGCGACAAATTATGTGGCGTATATCTGAAACAAAATTTTATTCCGACTGTTACAGGCAAAATACGCTATATAGAAAATATATCACACCGTCCGAATTAACGTGGTTTCACCTACCGAATGGTTATTTACACTCAAAATAAAAGCAAAAACAGGTTTTTACCAAGGGCTTCAAACGGGATGGTGCAACGGAAAAGTACCTGGAGATACTTATGTATTGCTAAAGATTCATCAAAAATCATCTGTGCCCAACAAAAGAGGCCTTCGTACAATCGTGTGTTCAAAAGTGCACACGCGATCCTAAAGAGGTAAGTGAAAAAATTTATTATTCTCATGTTTTCTGCCGATGTCATCTGAATCTTCTTTGATGAATCAGAGCAAGGTTCATCAGTGAGACCACACTTATAGAGGCTATAACCTTTCATACTATTTCATCGAAATTGATTCACAATCGAAGCTGACGCAAAAAGGTAATTAGAAGCATTTCACGATTTTTCATAAATTGCAAATTGTAGAAGACACTTGCGAGAGAGAAACGAATTGTATAGGAAAATTTTAGATAAGTCCTCATGTACACATAAAAATCCACTTTTTGTATAGAGCGACTACTTTCAGCAGCAAATGTTCGAAAAAAAAAACAAATCAGCTATATGTGGCGAAATCATTGGACACAGTTTCCACCTGATTACAGCATTATCGAAAACAATTACGCTTGCTTGGTGGAGATAGTAATAAATGATGTGTCCACAGACTGAGGGTGTGTTTCGAACAACTACAGGAAGAAGCGCTACAAAATTCTACCTGCACTGATGTAGTTTTTATAGCATATAGCAGATATGACTTCTGCGAAATCTAGTACCCATTTAGTAGTTTCGAAAATGTGCACAAGAAAACTTTTTTCGTGTCAGCTATTGAACTAAGGAAAAAATTTCTGAACACCACATGAAAATTTGAAGTTTACACTAGCTTCGATTAAAAAAAGCAGCAATTAATCTTTAAGATAAGGACCATAATTGTAATGGCAATCTTTTGCCAACGATCGGCAGGCTTCCAGATCTGCTCGAAATCGCCAGTCCTTGAGCTGTCAATCAAAAATCTCATGACATCCCTCTTTAACTCGATCAACCGTCTCGCATCGGCATCCACATGGAAAATGTTTCGTTGAGCGGAAAAGGCATCGAATCGAACGTCACAGTATCTGAACTGCAGGCTGGGTGTGGCAAGACCTCGATTCCCTTCAGTTCATCAAACTTTTCCTTAAACGACTTTGCAGTGTGAGGTTTGGCATTGTCTTGCTAAAACAGCGCGCGCCTTCGACGAATGACTTGGACTTTGATGCACTACACCTAGCGTTGCTGTGGGGAGTTTCTAATAAAAATATTCCTGAGATTTTCTCATAAACTTAGACTAACCGATGTTGTGTGATACCGCAGAAAATTCGAATTTTTCGTGGGTGTTAGAAAAACTTCTTCATTAGGCTATTATTTTACAATCAATAAATTGTTCCCATTCCTTTCGCATTTTAACACATTTGCTAATTCAGTTTTTATTAGTTCAAAAATTCAATCAATTAATAGTATGGTCATTAACGTGATTAATTATATGTAACCATTTGCTGGGAAAAGGGAATAAAATTCCTCACAGATGGACTTAACCGACTTGATTGATCGCCAGCCTCATACTTTCCAAGAGGACGGTATTCAATTTTTATTCAGCAAATGATTGCATATCACTCATCATGACAGTGACTACATTGTTGATGAATTGATTTCGTGAACTAGTAACAATTTGTGTTAGGATAAGTGCTGATGTGAGATGAAAATATGATACAACTGCTGCCGTCATGCATACAGAAAAGGTGGCTCAAATATATTCTCAATAGTAATTAAAGTCAAACCAGATCACCATAACATCACCATTTTGAAGTTTATTCGCTGCTCTGTTTTTATTTCAACGGCAGAGTGCAGTCGAAATCTATCACAAGAGTGCTGAGATACGAATACAACCTCAGATTGGGACATTTGTTAACATTTCAGCACTATTGTGGTCATATATTACACCGCACTCAGCCGTTAGATAATGAGTTGAACACATGAAGTTAAAACGTGGTTTCAATTACAGCGTCAGGAATTTATGCCAAACCGCCCTCTCTAGATCAGTCTCGTTAACGGGTGATTTTGGGTTAAAAGATGGCTAAGAGGAAGCCAGAGATCACTGATACTGTAATGGAAAACTTAGCCAGGAGGAGGGGGTTGCAAAGTCAAAGTTAGGTTTCTAGGTTCCTACTTTGTTTCCTTATCAGTTTCACTCTTTAACGTTTTATTATCTCTGTTACAAGCCCTACCTATTTATCGTTAATAACTACAGCTGAAAAGAAAGTTCTGTGACACTTTGATAAGCATGAATTGACTGCCATGCATACTATACGGAAGTATTAAAGTTTTTTATGTGGGATTTTTCCACTGTATTCTTGGTGTTTATTTTCACGAGTTTACTACACATTCAAAAAGAAGTACCGTGCTTCGGTTAATCCAAAGTGCGTTTTGATACAGCAATACAATGCCAATCTTCCCACTGCCAAAAAGACCAAAGAACAGTTTGATCATGTTAGACGGAGTTAAAATTTTGCCGCATCCCGCATACAGTTCAGATGGCGCTCAATCCCATTTTGGCCTTTTTCGCTCCGAATGCAACACTTTTTAAGGGTCGCCGATCTGAATCTTTTGATAAAGATGAAGAAGCATGTCAGGGGTTCTTTGATTTAAAGTCGCAGGAATGGTGTTTTGACCAGATCCAAACTTTGGTGGGCTGATGGCAGAAAGTCGTAGAAAACGATGGCTTTCTCTTGGAAAATCGTTACTATTGTTTTCATTTGAAATTTATGCATAATTGTTCCATTTTTTACAAAAGCACCATAGCTTTCTTTCTTATATATTAATCGTATGTCTATGTACACGAAATTATGGGTCAATGTAAAACAAATGACAGTGATTACTGTAAGGGGGATGCGACGTGTATTAGACATTACTCAAACCATCTTCGAGTTGTGATCGAAAGGACGCAGAGGTATAAACAAAACTCGGAGCATCAAGTGACCTTCAAACAAAGATTAACCTTTTCGAGCTTCTCGTGTTATACAGTGCCTAAATGATTCCTTCGCCTTATATTTTTCTCATCCACGCTCCAAGCCTATCTGGGGATTGACTTGTTAGTAGGCAAATCGGTATTGAACTCAGCACTGCTGTCGCTACAACTAAACGTTGAAACCTAACTGTTGCGAGCCCGTGGCAAAGGCAGACACTGGATCGAAGTCCACTTAAGGTTTTAAGTTACGCTCTATCTTGGCATTATCCTACTTATATTTCATATCAAACTCTGCCAGGAAAAGAAGAAGTGGAAGTAGGTAGAACTCAGAGCATTATCCTTAAGTAGATCGCATGCAGAAATAATCGTATCCAAACACTCGTGGTGGTCTCTAGATAGCTCAACGAATTAAAGTTTTATCCTTCCAGACATTTGTGGAAAATATCTAGTATTAATATAGTAAACTCCAATTAATATATTCACTTAGACATACTTCTTCTCTGAATTTATACGAGTCGCAGCTTGACAATAAACGATACACACATAATGCTTTCATTTCCTAGAACATCATCGGCTAGCATAACCCGTAGCAACTGTGGATTCACCATATTTCACATACTTACCAGCCACCTTAATGGACTGCGAGGTGATAGCATTTGATCTGCCACAAGTGAAGAATTTGTACTCTTCAACTTTTAGTGAATCTCGGTTTACCGAGACAATGAACAATAAAAAATACATCATACTTATCAGTTCACCCAAACGACTGTGGCTTTATGCGCAGAGCTGTTCCGTAACGTAGTAATTCGATATTCTTGCATACTTAAATTTGCAACGATTTGTAGAATTGAACACGATCTCTGTATGCAAACAGAACACTTCTAACGAATTTTCTCGTGTCCTTGCAATCATGTTGCTGAAGGGCATCAAATCTTCCATGCGATTTTGACATGGATGCTTGATGAGTATGAAACGTTAGCGAACTAATATCGTGTCCGTAAGAAACAATTTTACTTACCACTTCGCTTGTAAACTCTTACTTCAAAATGTGAGGTTGAAAGAAGACAAGTGTAAGAAAAGATTAAAGCTCTCGGCGGTTCGTTGATTCTCTGGAATATGAACCATGCAGACATCTAGCATCGCTCGGCGTGGCTCAATGCATTTATGGTTTCTACTAAGACTCTCGGTGGCTGGCCAAGTCAGTGCCGCTATACTTCCAAACAAGGTTGGTACTAAATCATCAAACGCAGAGGAATAAAAAGTTTTGTGAGCCTTCGACGTAGGATCGAACTTCCGACCATCAACTGATCAAACACGTGTGTGTTGCAGAGCACCTCACACCATTGCGCCACCGGTGCTTGAATTCTGGCTATCCACCTGAATGCAGCCGCGCTCGAAATCGCAGTCGCTTGCATCATAGGATGTAGCAGAGAAAAAAAGTAATGTTCTTTGTCGTCTTTCAAGCAAACTATTTGAATGGAACCGAGCAACTCTATTGCTGAGACGTTACTTACTGCATGGACACTTCAGTTGTCCATGGATGCGGTGACTGTCGCTTTTCAAAATCTTTTCAGGTCACTTAGGTAGCCGTTTTTTATTTTGTAAACAAAGCATTTAAACGACGATCTCTTACCTGTACAATCGAGTGCTTTTTTAGGCTTCTACCAAAATTAATACATCCTGACAGCATATTTTAAGCCTTTTATAAGGTCTGTTACATGATAAAATGTGCTGTCAAGAAGTATTAATTTTTAGCGAGGTCCTAAAAACAGCCGAAAGAAGAAAGAATTTACTTTCTGTTCAGCAGATCCAAGGTGTTATTGATATTGTTCATTAAATACTAGCGAATCACACATAAATACAGTTGGTAATGCGGCATGATTATACAATATTCGAGGTGGCTAACGTTTCGTCGGGTCGCCTTCTTCAGAGCCTGGAAAGAACAGATTTTATCCAGTTTTTCAACCACGAACAGTCGACCGAAAATTTGAGAGATTTTATCGTTTGAGTGAAGTGATTTGTTATCACTGCGCTGCAGGGTGATCTCTTTATCTTGCGAGCAGTGTTTTAGTTCGGCGTCGATTTCTCTAGAAATAGGACGTGTACTCGCCTATAAGGATTTGGGTGAACTAAAAGGTATCGCACTGCTGATGACATCAGAACGACGAACCGCTTGTCTAGCACTATAAGTGTCATAACAGATCTCATGAAAGGCTTATAATATGCTGTCATGATCTCCTTAACATATTTGTTCGCAGGAGGATTCGGCAAGGCGTTACAATATAAATAAAGTCTTCCACCACCGCATTACAGTGGATATTGAAGTCGCTTCATTGGACAAGAATGGAATATGCATTGATGGAAATTCCTACCAAACCTTCGTTTTGCGATTGAAACGTCTTCTTTTCGAAAAGCACCAGTGAAGCGGAGATGATGCCCAATGGGCTCAAGAAAACGAGAAAAAGATTGGATCACGCAATAATTAAGTGAATACCAAGATCTGGAAGAGTCAGTGATTGTGTAGAAGCAGAAATAAAGGGTTTTCCAAACACGAGGACCACGCTGTACGTTCACCTTGTAACGTAAAGGAGGAATTACACAGAAGAAAGAGAGCAGAATGGGCCGCATTTGGGCTTCACAAAAGAGCCGCTGTCCAGACAACGGATCTTAAATTGCGAGCTCATCATTCTGATTTAACAGTAATACCAGCTCTTTTCTATGCAGCAGAGCGTAATACTCCAACCATGCTAAGACTACTGCAAACAGCTTGCAGTGCGCTTGAAAGACCTACGTTAATCGGCTTGCGAAACCCTAGATCTTCGAAATGTATCCCATCTACGTGATGCAGAAGAACATACATCGATAGCAAAACCCAAAGAGGCCGTTCCTATAGTAGGAACTACAGACGACAGATGGGCCAAAAGAATTGTAAAGTGAACTCCGTGGGAATACACGCATCCTCGAAAACCACCAACGACACGCTAAGCGTACATGTTCGTAACTAGAATTAATCAGCTGTACTCATAGCTGCTAATGTTTTACAGATCACGGTATAGAACTCGCGGCGGCCGTCAAGCGTGAATTAAACCTCCACCATGGACGACAGTCTCGAAAAGTAGAAGCGAATTGAAAACTTGCTGAGGTTTTCACATTGCGTAAGGACGGGCCGTCTAAGCATCCAAGTAAGTACTTTTCAATGCTTTTGCCTTCTTCGAACTTGGAATTCGTCTAAGATAATCCACGGCTGCCGACTCTAGAGAAGGCGAAGGCGTAAAAACATTATCTGAATAAAACTTCTCACAGTAATGTTATCTATGAACATCAAGGAAAGTCTGCCGAAAATTTTAAAAAACTCTCCATTATACTAAGAAGTGAAATGACCTAACAAGGTCGACATAACGGAAAAGTATCAAAATTTCAAACCTAGAGCCTTTCATCTGCATTCCCACATTATTCTGTTGATGAAGCTGTGATTTTGACAGTAGCCTTAGCAGTGGCACAGTCATTTGAAACAGTTTCACGAATGCAAATAAAAGTGTCATCTATTTAAATTAGGCGAATTCACCAAAATATTAATAGACCGAATTTGAAAGAAAAATATTTTTTATTCAAGCAGTTGACATACTCCGATATCGAAAGTTAAGCATATCGCTTACTAAGGAGCACTTTTAAGCAATTAGAAGAAAAATAATAGTACAAATACAGTCTATCACGTGTGTCCAAGTTAACGGTTTGAATGACCTTAGTGGTAAAATGTACTTCCACTGAAAATCGCAGTTTATCATTATGGAAACCGCTCAGCTACGATGATGTGTTAATCATTAAAGCAGTTTGTGTATCAAAATTCGGCTATCAATATGTAAAATCATCTTATCAAATTGCACGAAGGCTTATCGTTATCTGTTGGAATTTCGAACAAAAACATAACTTTCTAAACCAACAAGTCATTCTTATTGTTTTCATTGGTAAACCTTGAGCAGTTTGCAATGGAAGACTTCGCAGTTAACCTTTCGATGAAGACCGAAGACGTGCCGGTAACTTTTGCTCAAATGTTTCATTTGTCAATCGCTCTTTCTACCTACGTTGTATCTTCAGCGCTTTCACAAAGGCTTTTTTGGGTTGCAATAAGGTAAACTATCCGCTGCAGCTCAGTCTTTCAAGGATGGCATCATGCCTTTACCTAGACTTGCCTACGTTGCTCCTATTCATCTAACCGATTTTGAAAATCAAATTTCATGCTCTGTACCAGACAGCGATTCCAATTTGACAGAAGGAAACTGAAGAACGAATCTACATCATGCGGTATAGGATTACTAACTGCTTCTATATTGTGAGAGACCACCATACACACAGCTCTATAAGTTCTTAACCTTGTTCCTTGACAAAGGAACAAGCTATTCATTAATCCTTTCTTACTAAAGACAGTTGAGGTAGGAAAAATTCGACGTTTAATGGACAAAAAAGTGTGATCTCGGTGAGAAGCATTGCCTTAGCAATCGCTCAGAGCATTTTAAGATATAGTGAGACGAATTGCGTGCCATATTGAATATAGAGGAAGGAGTGATTTACAAAGAGGAAAGCATCCATATACTTTGTGAAAGACTGTCTGATTCATTTTTGATAGATCAGTATCAGCCAGTATCTTAAGCACCGCATTTTAACACCTCAATATTGCCACATCAGATAATTTTCCTGCTTCAGAAATCATGCACGCATATTTCGTCCGATAGCACGCAGGCAACCAGCATTCTGAGCGTAAGCGGAACTCAGCTGGAAGAAGAGCTATCATATGGTACAGTTTGAGTTATAAAAATTTTCCGGCAGTTTTATAAGAAACAATATCGAAGCTTTAACGAGACTCAGCAATCACACTTGTGGGCGATTTGACAAAAAAAAATTCACTGGTCTAGATTTTATGACTGAAACAATTCTAGGCGATGACGATACTACGAAGACGTTTATGATCTGTCAAGAAATGCATTCAACCGAAATGCACTATATTGAAAAGTTAAGACTGCTAATTCTGGTAAGGAAATTTGTTTATAAGGTAGATTCTGGAGCCAGGAACAGATCGCATTACATCTCTCGAATTGACTCAGATGAGAGACTCTTTGCTGGCTCGTGTTGCTGAAAAGCGACCACTTCTGAAAAAGCGTGAAATCGTCACTGCATTTGGAAAGATTCAACCTATTCTTAATATCCACGAACGCATCTGCGAGAGACTGGAAGGAGTGATCGAGCAATGGGATGGAGATGCGAGCAGCGCAAGCGAAGTGAGTGCTCTAATCACATAAATCTACAGAAGCATTGTAATTCGTTGGTTTTCAGTTGAGTCAGACAGTGCTAGTAATAACCAGCCAAGGTTGATACAAATTTTTTTGATACAAATTTTCTTCTCGTAAAAAAGATGTCATCGAAAGACAACCTAAAAACGTTTCCACCATATCCTGTTAGAAATGTCTGCTTAAAACTCTGCAATTATCAGAGCTATGAAGCCTCTTAACACCACTGATGAAAATGACTTTAGCGATTAGATATTATCAGCGAATGGTGTGAAGTAGTAATAATAATTATTCTACGCCGCTGAGATGTGAAGAAAATTCCAAAGTATCGTTTGTGTTAGACAGGTAGATGTCAATGGATCTTTTCAACAAATCAAGATAAAGGATAAAGGATTAAGCTCTAGACGTTGATCAATCTTGAGGGGTGCTCCATGCATTACACTTTCTAACTCCGTTTGATGACTCACAGTGACTTCCCGCTGTATCGAGTCAAGGCTGCTTAACATTCCAGACAAATCTGAGACCACTATGGTATCAATTTACCGATCCCGGAGGGATAATGAGCCATTAGAGCGAGCTAGAGCCGTCAACACTGTATGCACCCTATGAGCACTATATTTCAATAAATGAAATTGAAATGTAATAAATTTATTCAAAATTAAGTCAAATAGCTCACACTGTTGCTGCAATTCGCAAGAACATCGGTGTCAAATCAAAATCGTCACACTTTTGAACCAAACAAACGACCAATAGATTTGCCTATTCAAGATCTGGACAGAAGCATTTGACGACCTCTTGCGAGTGTACCCCTCATATTGCAACCACTGCGACCTCGCTGTAGAAACGATCAAAGCCGCTTGTGCCCACAGCGCAAAACTAAGAATGTTCATCGAGGTAGGTGCGATTTAGAACATTGAAACAAGTTTTATGGTGTGGTTTATAAGAGCTGATTGAAAATGACTTTATTAAGGACCATGAAAGAAGCAAAGAATTCAAACGACAGCGGACTGTCGATATTATGGTCACTCCAGTGCAGCGCCTTCCAAGCGTTAAACTATTGCTTGAGAGTAAGAGATTTTTCCTTCTAAGTCTAATACTACAACAGTTGCCATTTACAGTAGTTCTATAAGATCTCTGACAATGAATTTATGTAAGTGTGACCATGTCCACATAGCTCAACCAAGGTTTCATGTTCCGCTCGTATCTCATCATTCCACGATTGGATCTCATATAATATTAGGTCTCCAAATATTTTCCCGAACTCGGTCCATAAATTCAAAAATTTATTTTTCCAAGTAATCAATTTTATTAAATAACATTAATCAAAGTACTCTACGTTTACCTGAATGCAATTCTGCCAGCGCTCCAAAAACAAATCAATTTCGCGCTCATAAAACTCATTATTCCTCGGTGCAAGCTAATTAGTCAATTCTCGACGCAAATGATTGATATCTTGAACCTTTTACTCGTCCAACCAGTGCTCTAATGATCTGAAGAGATCAAAATCGGAGGAAAGCAGATCTGGCAAATGCGGCGAACGATCCAAATGCTCCCAGCCCAAATCGGTCAACCTCTTCCTTGTTTCTTGGCAACGTGTGGCTTTGCATTGTCTTCAAGCGAAATTGTTTGGCGATGTGGTGAGGTGGAATTGCTTCATTGCAACGGTCCAGTTGCTCACAGTATCGCTCAGCGTTGATGGTCTGACCGGCTTGCAACAAGTGACAATGAATTGGCCCACTTCGGTACTAGAAAATGACCAACATTGCTTTTGGCACAAATCGATTCGTCGGTGTTGGGGCTACTTGGTGACCTGATGACAACCACTGCTTTGGACGACGCTGGCTCTTAAAGAAGGTCCACTTCTCATCAATAGTAACAACTCTGTTTAGAAACCAAAATCGGCGATGACGACAAAGATGAGCTTGCGCGCTTTGCTTTGTCTTGTTCTTTTGAGCTTGTCTGAGATCGTAACAAATCCAATTGCCCTTGCGCCATTTCTTGCCTGCATTTTTCAAGATCTTGTGGATCTGCTCGAATTGACTTGTCGTTGGAGCGCTGGCAGAATTTCTTTTAGGCAGACGGAGAATACTTCAATTGAAGTTACTTGATACCTTCAGGTGATTGAACAAATAAGTTTTTGAATTTTTAGATAAATTTCGGAAAGTTGGTTGGAGACCTATTGCTCTGTCCTTGAATAAAAGGCACTAAACACATTTTTAGGCATAGTGATATCGACTACTGGTTCAGGTTCTTAACTGCTTCGAGTAGTGTATAATGCTATGAATATACCCGCTGATGTAGACTGATGTGCAAAACTTTTGCGCCAGTTGGAACTTGAACCCACATCTCACCCTATCCGGGAGCGCATGCTCGAACCGTTACACCACCGACACCTGTTTTGACACCATTCTTTCTAAAAGCTAGAAATGTTTAAATAGAAAGAAATTTTGTTTGATTATCTAATACTCAGTATCTGTCAGCGTAACTGGGTTCAATGTCGATAGCGACTAAACATGTCATACCGTTGGCGGTTAGTTATTGACAGATAGATACGTTGCAGCGTAGAAAGTGTGGTGTCAAAACAGACCTGGGTAGTGCCACGATTCGAGTACGTACTCCTGGACAGGGTGAAATGTAAGTTCGAATCCCAGCCGACGCGGAGATTTTGCATCACTCTACGTCAATGCGCAAAGCAAGAGACGTCGTGATGCAATAGCTTTCCGTTTGTACTGTGATATCTCGTGACCTTCCAGCCTCTATTTGCTTGCAACTTTTTTACATGCTAACGTTTGACGGTGAGTACGAAGTACACATCACGAAATTTTTTACCGGAAAATCTACTAAAATTCTGTCATAGGATGCGAACAAAATATCGCGACACAAAATATAAATGGATGTTCGTAATTTGATTCAAAGCGGGTGTGGGTGTAGGAGTTCGAGGGGCACTGCAAAACAGAAGTGGTCGCTAATTCAATCTCCGTCTCACTGGCTAACCAAAGCCTCTGCCGCTATGCGTTCTTCGAATTGGTGGCAGATTCGTCTGAGAGAATGACAGTTCTAATTTTATAGGTCCGTAAGCCGCCGCGAGGTATCGGAAAGGTCAGATATGCATTCAGTCGCCTCTTATGATGCTTGATAAAGTCTAATGCATTGCACATCGTTCAGAAGTTGACTATTGCTAGGAGTTGATCCTTCAAACCTTCAACACCTACCCTACATTACAATTAATTTATCGTGTAATCATACCTTTTTTGTGAATGGAAATACACCCGGTCACACCTCGTTGAAAGCTCTGAATTTTACTTCAACATTGATATTTTGTAAACATTCATCATCAGAAATCTTCCGTTGTGTTTATATTAACTGCATTGAAAAATTTTGCCATATGTTGCCAATAGAGTTCGTAGGACTATTTCGTTTATAAAATTTTCACAAGCCCGAAGAAGTTGACGAGAGGGAGAATAGAAAGACTAGAAGACTTTCTCTTCGCAGAATTCACCTACGTTGATACCAAAATTGATACACAATTATATTGCAACTATACACACAACAACATGCTTTTTTGTGACGACTGTTGACTGGTCATGAAGTCTGTAGTGAAGTAAAATATAACGCTTCTTAATATGTGACTGATTTAATCAACTCTAATATTTGGACACCTTACTAATTATGAAAAAAACTAACTACACCTAAAGAATAATGCATTCCGTCTCATTGCCATTGTGAAACTTATCCATAGAACACAACTGGCAATGATGTAAATGTTACCTTAGGCACACTAGCAAATTATATCACAGTTGTCGCCGCCCGTAATGCTGCAAATAGGGTGAGGATGGGGATTCCAGGGAGAAACACTGCTTTTATGCAATAGTCAAAAAGTTCGTCTAGGATGGTTTTGAGAGATAATAAAAAATTCATAATTTGCCGAGAGTAAATTTTCAGGTCTCAAAAAGAAGACCCGAGTGCAAAGAGAAAAAGACCAAATTGGAGAGGCGATCGAGGCCATCGACAAAGTGCTGAGGTGACCTAATCAAATGTTCATCTCTTAATACAGCGCGTAAGCTCTTAGACATCTTGAGTTCTTCGGAAATCTCGCTATAGAAGTTTGATATAATATGAAAGCCATTTTATGCCTTCTTCATGATTTAGTACGACAGCGGCTTACGTACACATTGGAGGTTTCCACGGTCTCTGAACCACCATACTTATATAGAGGGAACGGAAATGCCCACAGTATGGTGATCCGATAGCAAGAAATGTTGTCTGAGCAATTTTACACCCGATGACTCGCGACTATAATTGGAACGAACGCAAGCCGTGTATATACAATCAATATTTAATCACTCTGGAAGAACATCACGTCAAGTGAATTTTTCACCTTGACGAACAGTGTAACTTGTTCGACGTCGATTGCGACGAGTAGCCAAATGACATGTCCTGCTGATGAGGTTAGCTAGAAAGCTGAAACGTACGTATAGTACTAGAACATAACAAATACCGTGAAAGGCTCGAGCATTCTGTCAGACTATGTCATTAATAATCAATCAAACTCAATCAACCGTTCGTCAAAAGCCTCGTTATAGGGCTTTGATATATTTAAATAGACTGTTCCAGGCATATTTGGAAGCTTAGTGCCCCAGTGGCTAACGTACGTCAGCAGTCTCGCCTGTTTATCCTGGTCACACGCCGCATCAGTCGCACTTAATATTATTAACGCGGAGACACACAATGTTTAGACGTGACAATGTGAGGTGTTGTCTAGTGGAGCGTGTGGCTCTGATAAGGCAGATGAGGTCGCCGAAACGTATGTAACCCGCTGACATACCAAACGTTGAAAAGGGCTTGAAATAATCTTTCTAGAAATATTTCTGAGCATTTTGCGAGATTTGATTTATGCTCTTCTTCAAGTGTCCAAGTTGATGTTCACATAGAATAGAAGGAATAACAATACTGACATGAAAATAGTAAAATAGTGAAAGACAGATTGTCCGTTGACTCCTTTTCCTATTAATAACTAGATGCCTTTTTAATCGACTGTTTTTCAGAGCTCACTTGAAACGACACACTCTGACAGCATATTTTGAGCCTTTCAGAGGTCTGACACAATGTATCTCTTGTTTAGCGTGCGTTTCCGTTCACTCTCGCAGAACTCATCAGTGACACATGGCATTCTCTTTAAACGCTCCCCACAACTAAGGGTAGCTGCAACCGAACATGTATCACTGCACGTCAAGTGGAAAGAACTCGACATGAAGTAATGCATTTTCACCAGTCGTCAGCAACTGAATGTAAATCACTGCAGTATCAAGTGATCTTTCCAACTGACGTGCAGCGATGAGTGCTCGACGCCGCTAGTCTTAGATGTAGATGAACGGGTGAACCGAGTGGCATGTGCTACTGAGGGGGATTGCGAGAATAAACCGAAACGTACGTCTAGCACCAGAGATGCCACACGAGATCTCTGAAAGATTCAGAATATGTTATCGGATTATAATACCTGGATAATTTGACGATTCGTCTTCACTACAGTGCGAGCGTCAGCATGGTTTCCATTCGCTTGTCTCTCACGCATCTGCCACTTATGGTGATGGTTTGCTTCGAGCACGTTAGCGTAGTGTTGACACTGCGGAGAAGACGGTTGGCATTCACCACAAGGACGTGCTCAAATCCTTCGCGTGGTCTTTCAGAAGGGCGTTTGCATTCTTTTGGAGTTCACTCTACTGCTTAGTTTGTCCAATTGCCAAACGAAGTGGTCCTCTTCATTAGAGTACTATCCAATTCAGTTTGATCACCTGAGAGCCATGAATTCCAATGAGCTTTTCTCATAGTGTTTATGCGTAGCCCAACCACTTTTCTTGAACCGCTGAGTTCATTAAGCATCACTACTGCTTTGAAGATGATGATGTCGCCCGGAAAACAAAGATTGGTAGGAATCTTCATATTTGCGTATGCCTTTCTCTTCTCAGTTGAGCAATTTCGTCGTTCATTGTAGTGTAACAGAGAACAGCATTAGCGATATAGTGTCGTCTTGTTCAACACTCTTTCGATGGGCATGGTAAGAGACCGATGGAAAAGTGGTATTTATGCGCTGCCGTTTCGATAGCAGTCTAACACTCGCATATAAGCAGGTATACTTTGATCACTGGACGATGAAAGGGCAACATTCTCGTTGACGCTAATGGCTCTCCCATAGTCGACAAAGATTGAAGCAAGGGGCATACTCCCCAGCGGACTTCAATGATCCGTGAAACGGTTCATTGAAGTGGCCTATACAACATAATACTTTACTGAGTCCTGCTTATTCAGCTGGCTGTGATTCATCTAAATCTTAATATGTGCAGAAGGACGATTATCGTGGAGATCTTGCATAGTACAATCAACCCGCTCATTGAACGATAGTTACTAAGATCCTTACTCTCACACTTTTTGGAGCGATGACTGTACTCGATATCCTTCAATAGCCCCGGTCCTGCCCTTCTGGAGATAAGATATCGAATCTCCTGCTGGAAATACATGCAAATTGTGACCATCTTTTTAAGCAGACTGGCAGTGATATTTTCATACTCTATGCCTTGTCCCTCTCCAATGCTTTTGGTCGCTACACGAACATTGAGGGCGATGATTCCGGCTGAAATCTTGCCAGTGTTAATTCTAGGGTCCGGATGGGGATTATATATAATGAAAGAGACTGGTGTAAAACTGTTACGTATCAATTCCATATCATGAATAAGTATTCTAATGATCCCATCTTCATTCATTAGAAAAGATAACAGAGTGTAATAGTTACGGAGAACTCAACGGTATTTCTTCAACCTACATAGCTCTCGTGCAGTTTTAAACGACTTTTTCTGCCTGTACCGACAATAGATCCTCCTGCCAAGATCTTCTACAGCCTGCATTCACTATTGGCCTAGTTAGATGACTGCGTGAAAACGATGTTTGTGCTTCTTTTTCTTCTCAAGCAGCCCTCTAGTAATAGTGGAAATGCGATCTTGATCGGGGAGACCTATGTTAGTTGGCACAAGTTTCATGTCTATCGATAAGCTCTAGGGAATACTAAACTCTAAGATAGCTATTGACTCAGTCATTGCTCTGTGATCCTGTTCATGTCTACGAGAATTTAGGCTTGGCATTTATTTCGTTTGTGTGGGCACAGACCATGCTTTTGAAATCCAGAGCAAAGAATGTAGTAATTGTGAAAAAAAATGAGATAATACAATTCTTTGTGAAATTGTGCACAACGAGGGCCCGGTAGCATAGTATTGATCTTCACCTACGCCTTCAACACTCTTCACCAATGAATAACGAGTGCCTCACTGCTTGCCCAGCCTGGCTATCCTTGAAATTGCAAAAAGATGTAATCGAAAAGTATTGTAAGACATCATAAAGATGGCATCCTCTGTAAACCGATAAGCGCGAGAGACAAGTTGAATGCTAAAGGTTTGAGATCGCCAATCAAAATAAAGTGTGATACGATCGATAAGGCGATAAAAGAGCATAACAATAGAAAAAGCTTTTATTTGTCTCGGTCTGTTATTTACACAACCTCCAAATCGAAGCAAACAAGTTACTGAACAAATTCCTAACAGCTAAAGGACCTTGTGAAATTCAAAAGTGCTTGCCCACCAATGTTGAGGAATCGCAAAAAATAATCTTAACAAAGCGCCAAAATTGTATTAGGTGACTTTTCTGACATGTCATTTCATAAAAGCAATGGCAAACAGAAGCTCAGAGAATGGTGATAAAAGCCAAATATCGTCATTCTGATATAGTTGGCGTTGTTGTCCAAACTTCATTCATCTCACTAGTTTCAGTAAGTCGAACACAGTACGGCAGATCACCGAGGCGTCCGTTTCGCAACTGAATCTCATAAATGAGATCCAAGATCTTCCGGTATAGGACTTGGTTGTAATACGCCTAGGTGGCTAAATTCAATTCAAAATATGCATATTATTCTTAATTTCAGCCGGTCCATCTAAAGAGCTCCCGCTTCGAGCTCTCCTCAATAGAAGTGCGATGGATCTGCGGAACGAACGAATGCAGGATTAAGAAAAACGACATTATTAGATTGATATTATTCAGTGATTCAACAATACTGGTAAGCTGTTCTAATTGAAAATGCACACACATGCATACACACATACAGACGCATGCAAATGTGAATGCATGCTTCCATAAGGGCACACACAAACGAATACATATATATGTGCATTTATAAGGACGTACACAAATATCTGCATACGTACATTCACACGTACAAAGCCTATGCATCTATTAGGTATGTGAAATTTTAGGTTTGTAAAAAGAACCACACATTCGGCAAAGGAACCTTTTTGGGAGAAGCGGCAATCGCTAAGGCCGTGTTAGGAATGTTTAAGAAGCTGTATAAGTTAATATTTTTCTTAAAACACCACTACTTGATTTGAAACTACCCGACATCACATAATGTGCGGGTTTCAGTTTTACTTGCATTTGACTCGACTCGTTTCCTTCCTTCTACTCTCAACGAAACTTCTGAGATTTGCATTAAGATTAAGTTCAAATGTTGCTCAAAAATTTCAAAATCTCATCAAATGTTAGTTGAGCAGTCTTTCCTCCCTTCAGCTGAGCCCCCTTCTCCTATTTTAGCTTTGCCTCACTTTGAGTGTAGCTGACTAGTTTCCCAGGAAAACTTTAACTACCTTGCTAAAACGTTCACAGTTTTTTAAAATATCGGAAGCCACCTTCTAAGAAATATTGTGTTTTTGACAGAGTGATCCGACATTCCGAGACAAGTCAGGTATAGTTTCCCGATCTCTGAACCTCAAAGGTTTCTTAAACTTTACGAATTGGGTTGGGTCTGATGACAAAACTCTAATAGTAAAAGTAATCATTGAACAGCGTTTTCAGAACTTTATGTCATTAATATGATAAAAACGCATGTCAGACTTTTAATGCTTACTTAGTTATGGTCACTAAAGGATAAATCTTATGTAAATAAATTGAATTTGTAGTCCGCAGTTTTGATATGGGATCGTTTCAGCTATCGATTCGTTATGGAGCTGCAGGCTGTGAGGTTCCGAGGCGTCAATTTCATTCAATGTCCGCTGTCGAAAGGTGTCTTGTTCATCTCACGATAATTTCTGAATACTTGCCGAAACTGGCCAACATTCAACAAGTAGTTTCTCTACTAAAAATACGAAGAATACAAACTGCAAAAAAAGTGTTAATGATCAATCATTCGTTGAGTTCCAGCTATCCGAGACGGTGGCTATCTCAGTACTTTACGTTGTGCACAATTTGTCTTCTAAAAAGCGGTCTCTTTTGCGCTTCTGTTTTTTAAGGATTATTCGACTTCTGAGTTAAGTCAACTAGCAAAGGAAACATCGTTATTTAAAACTCTTCGTACGCATCTTTCTTGGCAAACATTGTCACTACAATTTATGTGCACTTCTAACGTTATCCGTCGTTGGAACATCAATTTACGATGATTGCTACACCATTTTTCCCCTCCAAGAGAGCTCTCATAATCCACCACTAAATCAATTCTCAGAGAACATTCTCTCTCTATTCTAGAGAAAACGAGTGCATTGGAACGCACTCCGATTTCCTGTTGGGATATCACAAACATTCCTTGCGACAGCAGTTGGTATGTTGCAGTGGACGGCGTCGTAATGGAGAACTTTACGAAGTCGCTTCAAAATTTCATTTCGATGAGTGGTGTAAGTGAACAAAAAGCTTTTTAGAGAACGTCAATTTCCATTTCAATGATAGTGCCTCAAACGTAATCTTCCACAGTGCTTTATTACTGTGGAATAAGATTATCAAGCATCTTAGGCAATCTCTTGAGAGAATCTTGAGAAAATGCGATAGTGTTTCTAATTATCACCGCACAGAAGCTTCGTTCTAATCACCATAAGTTTCCAAAACGTATATGAAAAACATTCGACTTTATCTTTATAATACAGCCTTAAATAGTATTCGTTATTGGAAAACATTTTTAAGAAATTTTACAAATGAGTTCAATGAGTATATTCATGACATCATACCATCGCTAGAAGCGTCGAACAAGAAGGAAATCAGAGTTCTTAACAATTGGCTCAGTGTGCTGATAATCCGAATAGGCGAATTTCCAAATCTTCCAATTCAGAATGATGGCAGTCTTGTGTTTGAAAGGAAAATGAAGTTTAGCGATGTGTTGCATGAGTGCAAAGGTGCTGTGAAGGAAGAGTTGAAAAGGTGTGTTTAACGACGAAGCCAACGACTTGAATTGGATACAATAATTTTTGTTGACTTTATAGACTCGGATTCGAGCCGAGTCACGACGATGACGCTACGAAGGCTTGAAACTTCAAAAGGTGTCAATAGCGTTGCTTAAATTCTCCTTCAGCATAAATCGCTTCCAACGTAACACCATTCCATCTTCATGTCAAAAAATAATTTAACATTTCATCAAGTGATTGTTTTAGGGGCCACCACCAGCCATTACCAATAGTCGAGCGACTGGATATTGTACAACGAGAACGAAACATAGATGAATATTATGCCACTTTTTTGTCCAAAAACGATAGAATGCGTTTTTTGTCATCGAAGGAACCGACAAAAAAGTGAGTAAGCAGCAGCAGACATTATCAAATACAGCGTTATGGAAGACATATGGTAAGACGTTGATACGAACTGCCAGATTACAAATCCTTTCACCCGTACCTAGTCTCACTTGACCGGCTCCCAGGACCAAGCTCAAATTTTGGCTTCTACGGATGTGCTGAATTTCTGACAACAAATAATATTTTGATGATGAATGAGACTTCATTTTGATCCATAGCATCGACCGCTTTGAAAACCTCGCTATAATCATGCAATATAATTTTTAAGAATGTCTTAAGCGTTGCAAGCCAGAGCCATACACGCGTGTTCCGGAGATCTCGCCCTTGTGAGTGGCCCACGAAGTCGATGACTGAAATGTGGGAATAGCACAATGTCATTGCACGTTGTGCCGGCACCACATATGCCTCCCTCCTTGCTGCAATGCAGAGCTTGTTGTGGGGCCATGAGCCACTGACTAGGAAGGCTAGACCTCCGAAACACGCGTGTATGGTTTTGGCGTATCAACCTCGCTAATGCTTTGAACATTCGTAAAAATTATATAGAATTCATTTTACCTGGCCGCCTCGTGCGGTAATATGGTTATACAATATACCCAATGATGTGGAGTGGTCTGCAAAAACCTTTGCCTTAGGTGGAATTCAAACCCACGTTTTAGTCTATCCGAGGGGCGCGTGCGAAGCGTTGTATTACCAACGTCCTTTTGGACACCACTACTCTTGTTGACAGATAACGCGTCCAATTATAGAAAAAGTGGTGTCAAAACGGGCGTCGGTTGTGCAACGATTCAGTACGCGTCCCCGGATAGGGTGAAATGTGAGTTTGAAGCGCAGCTAAGGCTAAAGTTTTTGCACACCACTCTACATCATTGGCTAACAATTCCGGCAACTAAAAGAATTGATAGGCTGCGAACCCTATGAGTATAAAGGTTCTCCTTCAATTTTTTTTACACTTCCGAATTCTCAGCAATAACCATAGCTTAACACAAAATATTAGATTTAATGAAATGGTTTATTACCACTTGAATTTCTGATCACTAAGCTTTTCCAAGAAAAGTTTTTTTGCATATTTCTAGAAGCAAAATGGTATTTTACCGACTGGAGCCCAACTTGAATTCTTTCTTCTACAAGCTAGCGATTGACTACGAAATGTCCAGCAATGATGCTTAGTGCGATCAAAACGGCACTGGAAAACATCCGCATTGAAAGCAATAGGGTGCGACCCCGAACTGAACGCTAGATTGCATATATAAACCGCATATACCTTTGCATTCGACCGTTTATATAGAACTCGATCAAAGCAATATTAATCCAATAACGTTTTTTGACCCTTTTATGTCATCTGTTTTGGCACTTATACAGTGCTAGCCAATAGTTCGCCAGTGCAGGTTCATCAAAAGCACTGTGCCTTTTGGTTGTGCCAGTTCCTTTGTGATCGGGTGATTTGATCACTCGATATGCAGTGATTTAAATATGTCGGCGTCGATTATATTACGGCTAGTGGTATGTTTGTCGGCAAGGGATTGGCTGAATCGAAAGGCACCGCGCTTTTGATGCTCCTGTATTGGCGAAACAGATGTCTAACTTTGTATAAGTACCATACCGGACTTCATAAAAGGCTCAAAAATATTATCACATTGCTGAGCATGTAATGTACTCTTCGAACAATGCTTCGTGTTAGTATACGGAAGAAAAGCTCTTACATAAATCAGTTGAAGTACCTATCTTTGATAGCACTAGGAAAATAGTAGGATAAGGTTATGTCTTCTGCAACTAAACGCATTAACTATATGATCTAATAAATTCCACTTTGACTGTTTCTTTCTTAGTCGATCAACTCTATTACATCTAGCAGTTATGGTCGGGCATTACTTGATAAACTTCTACCAAATGTAGGATCAAGTATTTTACTGCGGTTATATGATTGCATAAAGCCTATGATAATATATTCAGTTTTTATTTGAGATAAAATCTATGACAAAACTAACAGAAGAAGATATTTCAGGTCGACCGCAAGAAGATGTAACCCTCTCCGTTTTCAAGCACATCATATACTGCACACCTTAGAGAAATGAACTTTACTTTCGAATACTCTGGTTTTTCGGTGTATTGTACATATAATGGCAAAAAGACTTTATCAAATACGAATGAAAAAGCGCTCTTGTATATATATATATATATATATATATATATATATATATATCAGATATCATTTCGCAGTTCTTTTGATAGTCAAACTCCACATTTGTGGTCTAAATTTAGCAAGCATATGGCCATCGACAGAATCGATTAGGTACTCGCTTGAACGAGACGAAATTAAGGAAACGAAGTCGCTTGGTTGCATTTAACGCATTCTCATTGTTGTGCTTACTGTTTATGGCTTTTCAATCGCGGTTTCAATTCCGTCAATTTCAAATTATGATAGTTAGTCTCAAAAACATCTTTATTATTCAAAATAAGAGCCATTACGAACGCACTTTTGCTGACAAAAAATCAGTCTACTCCTGGAGCTTGAAAATCGGTGATTCGCGATTTGACGAACTCTTGAAAAGCTTTTCTGCAATTTAATGGTTGTGGAGACGTTTTTCCTATAGGAATTTATCGGGATGCTTGAAGAAATGGTATTCGGTGGGCGCAAGGTCCGGCGAATATAACGAATGGGTAAAACTTTCTTGTAAGATTTGTTAGACTTTTGAAGTGTTTGTTGTGCGATATATAGAAGTTTACAAAAACCACCATCACTTTTATCGAAAGCAATTTCGCTTGGGCATCTCATTTCAAATAGTATACGATAATAAACTGGTCGACGCTGCGTTTTTTGTACCCGCTTGCCTAGAGTTAAGAGTATCTGCTTCGAAAAATTGCGTTGATGGTAAAAAGTAATCGCTGTTTGTGCGTTGTTAAGATGCACTTGTTTCACGAAACTTCTTGAACCATCGCAGGCACTGCACTTTTGTTAGCAATTCCTAGGCCAGATGCGTCACTGATGTTGAGAGCTGTCTCTGCTGCTTTGCGATCCGCTTCGGAATTGCAGTCCGAAACCGTCGTAACTCTTGCACCAACAAACACTTTCTTAGTCTAAAATAAATATAAAATAAACAAGAAGTAGAACGCAGCTTACAGGGCAACACGGTGCAAAAAAACACTCATCAATATGATAGATGACATAGCCATATTCATTCAAGGATTTAATCCAGTAACAAACGGCAGACTTAGATAAGGGGTCCTAACACATTTCGCTGTTCGTTTCTTCTTCTTGTGATCATCGTCCATAGTGGTGGTTGAACGGTGATCGCAAGAATAACGTAGTGGGTGGTGGACACACGGTGATCTATAAGTTATCCGCCACTGCAATTACAGTTAATTAATTCATCTTTTGAACATACCCGCCCGAAGTGTAGGTGGTCATCTTGGAACGGAGTGTATTCTCGTGTAGACCGTTTTACAATTCTTTTCGTCCATCTATCATCCATACTTATTGTATGACGGCTATTTTCATTTCGTTATTAACTTACATTCTTATTCATCAGAAAGATGGGGTAAGTTTCGAAGATTTGAGTTGCGCGAGCCGGTTAACATTGTGAGTCCCGACTAAATTTCAGAAGACACCGTTCAAGCGCTTGTGAGTCGTTCACAGTAATTTTGACATGGTCGCAGCATCAGCTCACATCTCCGTTGCGTACCAGAACACTGGTAGAATTCTTGAGTCGAAAAACTTAGCATGCAGTTTGAGGTCCGCTAGCTGGCAGCTGGCTTTTCTGAGAAGATCCAATGAGACTCATACTGCTCTCCTTCTTCTATCTAGTACCTCCTTCACGTTCTTATCCATGTTCAGTGACCGCACGAAGTACACATGCGAGATGGTCTTAATAACTGGAAAACCATTCAATTCGATTTGTTCGCCATTGCACCATTGGCTTTTTATAAACTGAATGTTCACCGATATATGCGTAATCCGATCTTCTTTCCTGCTTAGTTCAGTTCCCTGAACGTCGTCTATAGCACACTAATACTTTTCAAAAATGTGGCATAAAGCTAAGGATAAAGCTTTCGGCGTTGATCAATCCCTGAGGGATGCGCCATGCATTCGACTTCAATTTTTAACTTCGTTTGAGGTGATTGAATGCATAACTGGCCTTTACAATGACTCGCGGAGCCTCCCGCTGAACCGAGTCAGTGCTGCTTATCCTCCCAGACAAGTCTGAGACCTGTCTGGTACCAATTTACCGACCCCGAAGGGATGAATGGCTTGGTGAGCCATGAGCGCGAGATCGAACTACTGACCTCGTGTGCGACGCAGGGCACCTCTAACCACTGCGCCACATGCGCTCCTGATAGATAACATAGGCATATTTATTCAAGGATTTAATCCAGTAATGAACGGCAGACTTAGACAAGGGGTCCTAACACATTTCGCTGTTCGCTTCTTCTTCTTGTGATCACCGCTCCATAGTGGTGGTTGGACGGTAATCGCAAGAATGACGTAGCGGGGGTGAACACACTGTGATCTATAAATCATCCGCCACTGCAATTGCAGCTAATTAGTTCATCTTTTAAACATACCCGCCCGAAGTGTGGGTGGTAATCTCGCAAAAAAGTGTATTCTCGTGTAGTCCTCTCTACAGTTCTTTTCGTTCATCTGTCATCCATACTTAGAGTATGACAGCCATCTTGATTTCGTTATTAACTTACATTCTTCTTCATCAGAAAGATGGGATAAGTTTCGAAGATTTGAGTTGTGCAAGCCGGCTAACATTATGAGTGCCGACTAAATTTCAGAAGACAGCGTTCAAGCGCTTGTGAGTCGCTCGCAGTAATTTTGACGTGGTCGTAACATCAGCTCACATTTCCGCTGCGTAACAGAACACTGGTAGAATTTCTGAGTCGAAAAACTTAGCATGCAGTTTGAGGTCCGCTATCTGGCCGCTGGCTGTTCTGAGATGCTCCAATGAGAACCATACTGCTCTCCTTCTTCTATCTAATACCTACTTCACGTTCTTATCCATGTTCAGTGACCGCACGAAGCACACACGCGAGATGGTCTTATTAATTGGAAAACCATTCAATTCGATTTGTTCGCCATTGCACCATTGGCTTTTTATAAACTGAATGTTCATCGATATATGCGTAATCCGATCTTCTTTCCCGCTTAGTTCAGTTCCCTGAACGTCGTCTATAGCGCACTAATACTCTTCAAGAATAAGGCGATGTCATCCACAAAACAAAGGTTTGTTAGGGAATTTGCATTTATATGTACGTTCTTTTCCTCTCAGTTGGACGAATCACTATTCACTGCAGTGTAGTGGTGAAACTTTTGGCGATAACATGTCGCTTCGTCGAGCCCTTGTCTAATGCGCAGGTAAGTGGTCGATGAAAAGCCGTATTTTCGCGCTTGGAGTTCTGATAACAGTCTCATATAGTCTTTATGTATAACGGATCCTCTTCGTGATCGACGAGAGCTGATAGGACTGACTAATTTCGAGGCTTTCGAACGCCTTCTCATAATCGGCAATAAGTCAGTGTTAAGGGCAGCTGGTTATTTCGACAGACTTCTGTGACACTTGATACTGTTCAACTATAGTGCATATACTTCGAATTTATAGTATTTCTACTGCTTTTTTCGCATTGCTATGATGTACTAAGAGAATTGAGTGGTGAGCAAAAGCACTTCCTCAGGCGGGAATCGAACCCGCGTTTCATCACAGCTAACATAGAGATGTTGAAGAATGAGTGTTCGGGCAAATATGCCTCGCTGATGTAGTGGTAGAGCACGCATCCCCGGATAGGATGAAACGCGGATTTGATTCTCGCCTGACGTCGCGATAACGTTCAGCCTGTGAAGAGGCGTGTAACGCCGAAATGATAGCCACTAGCAAACGAAAAAACCCGTCATCCGTAAGAAGAAGAATCGATTGGGAAAAGGTACAAACCTCGTGAAGCTCTAAATAAAGATTAGTTTCCTAAGCTTTTCTTCTCATTTTTAAAGTTTTCTTCCATTTGATTTCTTTCCTCTCATGTACTATTTACGACGATAATCAAACTTCCCTCGCTTGTGACTTCGATCACTGCTCAGGTATATTTCGTGTAAATCGAATGACAGAGTTTTGCAAAACCTTGGCATGGAAAATGAAATTATCATAGAACTGTTCTTTTTTAAAGCTTACACAAGGTTGATGTATCATGTTCAAAAGTGATATCCAACGTTTTGGATACTTCTCCCTCTTCAGAGCCTAGGCGTACTATACAGGCCATGAAAAGTCACTCCCAAAGCGAAGAATGGTAGAACTCGATCCTTAAACAACATTTTCGATACTGGTCATGTCAAATTTAAGTTATATAAGAGCTTCAAAAGAGGGCTCGTGGCAGTACAAGCAGAATGAAATGCTAGAAGAACGCAGAGAAAAGCTAGTCTAAAGAAGCCTTCAGTTGTGCAATATGGTGTTTCGCTGTCAGCCGTGATGAACGAAGGCGAGACACTAAAATTTCTTCTCGATCTAAAACTGATGTTGGAAAATAGAAAAAATTTTTAAGGTATTTACCTTGTCAAATTCAAGTTGTGATAGAAAGCATGACTAAATGCACAACCGCGATATCCGAAGTATCAATGCCGACTTTCTGAGAGCTGGAGACTATAATTAACATGGACTTTTCGCAGCACACATGACGCCTTATCTTGAAATGAATAAAATCCCATATTAGTGGAGCACAATCAACCTCTGTGAAGAAGATGATCGCTGGACTTGTTGAGTGCACCCTGCAAGCTCTTTAGGTAGAACATCATACCTTTACGCATATTAGGATCCTTGAATGAGGCACAAAAGGCTGACAAAGAAAGATTTCGACAAGGATTTCACTATACGCACTATTTAACTAAGAAAACTGAGTGCG
>JAHQIW010001425.1:0-54611 GCA_019055375.1 Parelaphostrongylus tenuis
ATCAGCGTGGCATTATCTGTAGATATTTCTATGTTTTTCCTCGTTATTCTCCTCATTCCTCTCGAGTGAAGTTATTCTAAATCCTTGTAAGTTTTCTCTCTTACCCATCTTAATTTTTCTGGTCGAAGTGATTATTATTCGTAAATATAGGTAAGTTTTTTCCCCTTTCGCTTCTATGGATTTTTCAGCGAGAGCACAAGCACTGTTAGTGGACCCTGTACTAATACATATGAACAATGTTGCTAGATGCATTCTTCACTATGCACGTGTGAAAAATGTTAAAGTGCGAGATTAAGATTGCAACCAATGTACATTGCTTTTGAAAGTTCACTTTGCTGAAAGGGTTTTTGTCACATTTTTTCATACTTGATTGATGTTGTCCAACAAGTGGAATATCAAGCATGCTTCTCAGGAAGATTTACTTTGCATTCGATAATTTTCACAAAATGTGGCGCGTTATTTAATTGGTATGTAACTATTAAATCGTACCAATTGATAGAGTGAATCTGGTTATCGTTTGGAGTAGGCAGGTGTAAAAATTAAAAATATTCATATTCTTCATACCCGTAGAACGACAGAACAAAGTCTCATTTGCACTTTTCATGTACAATCTTTCAAGTTCTCTGATTTGCAAAAACTGAATCTCGTTAGAAGGCCAAAAAGTTCGGAACCGCATGAAATTTTCAAAAACCTTGCGTGTCAGCAACGCCAATGTGAACGTCGGTAGTATTTCTTCAATTATTGAAAGGGTTTCAATGTTCATAAAAATATGAAGTTTTCAGTGGAGAGAACGCGTAGACCTCTGGCTGTTCAGAAGATGTATGGTGAAATTATGGGAATCGCTCAGTATGCTTCTCTTCTTGTTTCGTGATTAGCATGCTCATTCTTTTGATTACATTCAATGTCCCTTTTTGTATAATAGCTTTGTTGACTATTCGTCAAGTCTGGTTTTTCACGAGCGTTCCGCATATTTGGCGGTGCTCTTTTGATCTCGTTTATATTGTCACTTCTATTTCCAATAAATATTTCGCTGAACTTGACAAATTTGTCGAAGTACATGTGTCTTTGAAAAGAACACCTAACTGTTTTAAAAGTGTGATTTTGCACTGATAATACTTTAGTGAACGCCCGAAATCAAACTTATTAAAAGAATACAGAGCTCATGCAAACATTTAAATCATGACTAGGTTCAATGCATCTGGTAAATTGAAGACTTATCTGATAGAAAGTGCTTTGCTGAGAGCTTCCTTGGACTCACATCACACTAGTTCGTACTTACACTTACGACCTCTTAAAAAGAAGAATTCAAGGTGAAATACACCGGGTAAGGTCGGTTTTCTGGTCTTTGATGAAATTTATTTTACAGCGCCGCCACTATAATTTCAAGTGACATCAGAGCGGTTTGAATCTAGTTCCATTTGTAGCATTCAACTATAATAATTAAGCTAAAGCGGATTTCTAGTTCACGGTCCAATTCTTGTTTTGATCTTGCCAATGAGTATTTATGAATCATTATATTGTTGTACTGGTAAGATAATGAGAGATCGCTATAAGAATTTTGACGACTTTCGGCGACATCGTCGTCTTCAGAGTCTTGACTGAAGCATATTTTTTAGTAGCGTTATCTGGTAAGCATTTTACAAACAGTGGAAGCCCGTCAGCAGATTTTAATGTTTGTAGCTTTTCACATTTTCCAAGTGATGTGAAATCACAAAGAACAGCTTACATAGATTGAAAAATCATTCAGGGAAAATTGCAAGATGGTTCTTTATCATGTGCTGTGGAGCATCATCACCCAGTGATTTAATTGTGGAAGTGTCGCAGAAACGTTAGGGAATGAGAGCTAAAAACATCCCTATCGATTCGAAGAGCAAGGAGCTATATTTCTGGGATAAATATATACAAGCAATGAATGAGGACCATCGTTGACGATTTACAATAAAAATGGGGTGAAAACAAAGCATTTCGAACTTGCCCTGAACACAGAACCGATGGAATGTCGCAGTCAAAAGACTTCGGAGACATGGTAGATAGTTTGTCATCTCCTTGATTGCACGTGATAGGGGTATTCTACATTTCTACTTCATTGGCGATGAAGTCTTTTCACATAGCCTTGTGTTTGTACTACTTTGCAAACTGAAAAAATTTCTGTTTAAGATTAGGTAATCTTGGTACCTCTGCTGAAAGTCCGACGGTAATTTACAGCAAACAAAGATTTCACACTCACCATAGAAGCAAACAATGAAATTGGTCAATAGTATGAGCTCTTTAATACTCCACAAATCATACTCGAATGAGAGTACTTATAGTTCAAAGAAAGACCCCTGTACTGCGAGAAATATGCGTGTGTGAAACATGATCTTCTTTTCTATTTTTTAGCGCTATAAATGGGCTTTCTCGAAAAGCCGGCTATGTACAGCGCTAGCTTGAGATTTAAGCTTTAGAATGATCACTGACACTCTCCAAGAAAACGTCTTGCCCAGCTTAGGGGATAGGCTTGAAAATCTGTGCTGTCGAGCGGAAAAGTACCAACTATATATGCATTTTACGTGGCTAAAAAGAGAATCAGTGTACTCATTTTTAACGGCCTCAAATCGCGAAAATTGAAAATCGGTCACGATTTGTTTGTTTGATAGTGAGAAGTACGTGCAAATCTGCTCTACTCATGAATGATGACCTAGTGCGAACAGCGCCCAGGGTTACGGCTCTCCATTTGTGCCACGTACTACGCACTTGAGTCACGCAGTCCATGTTTGGTGCCCTATTTATTCATTTTTCTTTGTTCGTTTGTTTATTTACTGGAGGCGCCGTAGCCGAGTGGTTGTGATACTCGTCGCAGCGCGTGAAGCCGAGTTTCCACCCCCAACGCTCTCCGGCAGTCAGCAACGAGCTTCTATAAAACGTCGCAGCCAATCTATCCTCGAGAATGCAAGCCGACTCGCGCAACCAGTTTTCTACGTCATTCTGGAAGAAAAGGAAAAAACAAATCGAATGTTGGGAGTACTGAGGTCCGCACAGTGAAAAAACTGTGAAGGCGGATCAATAAAGTGTCAAGTGTTTACTTATCCTTTGTTTTACTTCTTCATGTATTTACTTAATTATTAATCTATTTACACGATCGGTCATCGCGTCCACAGTGCACATGCCGGCGCTTTCTAGACTCGATTTGTTTTGTCGCATTCATCCCTCACAAAGGTCTTTATCGCTTCGCGTGTTGCTTCGGCTGCTGCTTGAGGACAGCTTCGTCTTCTTCATGAAACTCGTAAAATTCCATTCGAAACGAAACGTGTCTCTCAAAGCGAGCAGATCTAAGGCCTTCCCTTGAGGCATTAGTTGATTAATTGCAAGAGGCTGGTGGAAAGGGGATTCATCCAGAGCCTTGCCCTTTCCACAATGTCTGATACACATCGCCACTATCCACTGCGCCGTTCTTTTCCATTGCCACTCGCCCCCACTGTCGTTGCATTATCGTTGTAAATATTGTGTATAGTGTTGTATATAATATCATAAAATGTGAGAAATTCCTCGGTCTGTGAAGCCTTATTGTCCCCATTTTTCGATTTCATATTAGCAGCGACGATGAGTTTTGTTTCTAGTTTATTGATATCTGAGTATTAGAGGAGTTCCGTTGGATTGGGGAGTTGAAGAGGGAGCTTTGGCCGAGTGGCTAGTATTGCTCGGTCCGACTTGGCGCGGACTAGATGCCAGAGCCTCCCAACTCTCTTCGGCAATCGAATAACGGATGCCTCGTGGGATGACTAGTATTGAAGAAAGAGTGGTGGAAAAGCAGAAGGCTCGTCACGGGCTAGCACGCGCCCGCGAAAGGGTGAGATGCAGGTTCGGCTTGTGTCTGAGGTTCGAAGTTCCCTATTCATTCTACATTATCGAATATATAGTTATTACATCATACTGATGCTTTAAAAAAGGGATTATTTGTAAGGTTCTTTTGGAAGATTAATTTTGATAGTTCGCGTTTTTTGCTGATGATTCACTGAATGCGTTTTCGTTAAAACTTTGAAAATAAGAAAAAACCTTAAGAACTAATCTTCATTCAAAGCTTCACGGAGTTTGTATCTTTCCCCCAGTCGATTGTTCTTCTTTCCGGTCAGTGGGCTTTCTTGGTTGCTTGTGGCTGATGTATCGGCAAATACGCCTTCTTCAGAGCTTGAACCTATTACTCGTTGTAATTTTATTTATATGACTATATACTGTGCGAAGAAAAAATAAACAATTTTGAAATCTAGGGTATCCAAAAGCGATAATCAATTCAGGGAAACCACTCACCGTGCAAACTAGTCGAAGGACTACCTATGTTGTCAGCGAAGGATGACGTATTAACCCGCTCCGCATGTCACTAGGTCTAATCAACGATAGATGTCAACTGAGACCCAGGCTAGGAATTCAATCTGAAATAAGGTGCCATGTGGCTGGTTATGTTAAGGCACTCTCCCTTTTTGATCATTTGCGGGTTTCTAGAATTTAACCAGAAAGCTTCAAGGGTTTTCCGCCCTGATGTTTTTGATTCGTGCTCTAGGATCTTAGCTACCACCTCAAAGTCGTAGCACGCACCACCACCATTGATCGTTGTGTCTTTGTATCATGTGTTCGACTAGAGGTTTACTTGGGTCTTTTTTTCCGTCTAAGTGTTCTATAATGCGAATGAGAAGTGGTCTGCCTGTTTCGCCAATATACTAGCCACCACATGTCTTACAAGAAAAGAAATAAGGTATATTGTAGCTACGCTCATGCAATAACCGTCTTTGCCGTTGGGACAAGTAGCGCAGTCCTTTGCATTACATAGACGGTAACACTAATTGACGACGCAGTGTTTAGGAGGAATTTCTACAATTCCAACAGAAACTTTTAGACCACTGTTATCTAGACACTTGCCAAAAGCGGTACTGACTTCGTCTGTTATGCAAGATAGTATAAGAGGCACTGTTTAGGTGTGGCGCCCTGTCGTTTCTTCCATTGAAGAGGGCGTATTTGCCGAAACGTCAGCCTCTAGCAGCCAAGAAAAACCATCGACCGGAAAAGAGAACAATCGACTGGGGAAAAGATACAAACTCCGTGAAGTTTAAATAAAGATTTGTTTTCCAAACTTTCTTCTCATTTTCAGATGATATAAGAACAATATTAATTTCTCCTCTATGTCATAGGAGTTCTCATATAAGCATGTAATCGATCAATATCAACGTTTGACCTTCTAGTCGCGATGTAGAAATGAACCGTGTAGTCTCGTGGTTAACCGTTGCGTGATTCCTCCATGAAGGACATCCATAAACTGAACAGTTTAATGGTAACGCTATGATCGACGTCAGCATTATAGCAATCATTTTGTGACTAGTCCTATGAGAACTACAGCTCCGAGAAGGTTTATCTAGGGAAGTGCAGCGTATACCAATAGCAAAATGGGTCTGAAAACAGTATTTGGCGAGGTTTAGCAACTTTTATAAATCGCATTCATTTTGAAATTCAATGATTTCAGAAGCTCTTTGATAGGTTTAAAAACTAATCCCGAGTAGCATCTTCTCACCCTTTATAGAGCTATGCTTTTCTTGAGTGAGAATCTTTAGCTTTTTATGCTCTTTAATATGCATCTCATATGTTATCGAATATGAGGATCGGGTAGCGCAATGGTTTGAGGTAATCAGCATTGCCTTGGTTTTGGTTCGATCTTATTCATCGAGTAACAAGCTCTACACTTTTCGGGAATCCGTACTTTGCTAGTACATCATTGCAGGAGTACGACAGACTTTGATTTAGTACAGTGTAGGATCCAGCAAGTCATTTCGTGAGCATAACATGCATTCGTTCGCCTACAATGTTCAATAAATGGAGTAAAATGTTTAGCGTTCTCTGGAACTTAGATAAACACCAAATCTTTCATCACCTTTTCAATATCATAATTAGCAAACGAGAATATCGTAGAACTCACTGCCTGAATGTGCATCAGTGTTGCACAAGTTAAGCACATTAAGAATTACTCTTTAACATTTTCATACATTGTTTCTCGGGAACCTATTTCAGTTGGCAAATCGCCAACGATCTGATCCTATAATGTCAGCATAATTGCTATTGTAAAAGTGAGACCGTAGAGTTTTTTCTCGTATCAACAAGGCCCAAGAGTACTGTTTTACGATTCTACAACGAACATGTCTCAATTCTGCGCGTGATTAGAGACACCCAGAAAATCTAACTATTCAAAAAACCAGTTAAATTTTCCTTTTAGCCGCTATTAACGGTGGTATAAAGAGCACTTCCACGAGAGTATTCTGTGAATATTTTAAGATTGATTTTCGTCAGACGTCTCGTGTGAGTTCGCAAATGTATAGTAGTATGAAGTAGTTACCTGAAATCTGCCTTGCAGTAAAATCCAGTCAGTTACAGCAATGAATCAATTTATTCTTAGTAATGATACCAGTTTGCACTCGTTTTGTGCTGAAATTAGTCTTGCCATCGTTTTCGATATTAAGGTATTTACAGATTTTCGAAAAAATCGCTGCCTCAGGTTACTCTGACTATTGAATAAGCTGCCTTCCACTCCCGATTCGAATTTTTTTTTTAGTTATATAGAAATAGAACTAGATAAAGCGGGTTTTTTTACGTAACCGCTTTTAGCGGTGACACGATACTGTAGATATACCTAATGATGTAGAGTGACGTGCAAAACCTTTTTCATTAAGAGGGACTCAAACCCGCATTTCACTCTGTCAAGGGTGCGCCTTCTAACCTATTGCGCAACTGACGGCTCTCTTGCCACTGCTCTTTCTCTGCTACAACGCATCTATCTCTCAGTAACCAATAGTCTGCCATATCACCGCTAAAAGCGGTTAAATAAAAGAATTGTGGTTGATGATCCAATACATGATAGTGTCAGCATTGCTCGATATCTCGTTATCGTATCGCACTATATCGTACTATGTCGTTCAATGTTGATATGGACTACACAGTTCTTACCGTTGACAGTTGTGTCGAAAGAGTGGTGGGAAAACAGGCATCGGTAGTGCAACAGGTTAGAGTACGTACCCCCGGATAAATACATATTCGAGTCTCGCGATGTGCACACCGCTCTACATCATTGGGTTAGATTGCATACTTTCGAGAACATAATCCGACTATTTCTCAAACAAGCAATGTTTTCTCATGAAACTTGTAGCTTTGAATAATTTGTCGTTTTAATCGGTCGCTTATGCTATTCGATTAGCTATGTGATTTCTTAGCTATCTTCAGACAGTGCAGTTTCTTTAGGTCAGCAGCTTCATACAAGTCTTTTTATAACTGTTAGTAGCATATATTTAGCAATGTTATAATGAGTGGAGGGAAAACGCTCTGAGAAAATGCTTGTGAAACATTTATTTATCCACCTATCACACCCGAACATTGGCAAAACTAGTACGCCACAAAATTATTTATGAGCCACGCATATCATGTGGTCTACTAAGATGGGCTAACTTATAAAGCGCGATACACGTGTTTCGACATTACAGTCTCGTCAGTCGGGCAGTTACTCTTCCTCGTCTTTTGTCAATCCTCTGTGGGTGCTCCAGTTCCCGCACTAAGAGTCAACGACGACGAACATTTTACATTGTAAATCCAGTGAAATTATCACTGAAAAGGCAGTGTTGTACACTGGATTGCTCTTGGCTAATACAATCAATACATCATCTCTTTCGTTTAAAAGCTAGCACTTCTTTTTCTGAAATGTTTTAAACCACCTGTACGCCGTACTTTTGCCATCTGTGTCTTGGCCCCAAGCCAGATTGGTGCGTTCACTTGCCGCCGCTGCATTTGAACCCAACAGTCTTTAGTGTATCTTCAACACATTAATTTGCTTGCTTACTAACTCTGTCTTGAAATAAGTGGATAAATTTTCTATCAATCAAAGCAGGAGAAGACGGCCTTTCAAATGAACCCCAAAAACACAAAAAATAGCCGGCACCAGAAAAGTTACAAGCATTTTCTCAAAACTTTTTCCCCAACTTATTATTATTATCAGTATCAAAGCTTGCTGTCCGTTCCATCTATTATCCTTGTTATAGTTATAACAAATGCTCAACAAAATATTGGTACTTTTTCTCTGGCTAATCGCTTCGGAAACTTAGTATTCTAAGAAACTGTATGACCTAGGAGTTTTATGCTGTTCTTCATTACAAAGAGGAGAATACCGATAGCATCAATAATCCTGTTGATATTAATGAATGTGTTTGACTTTTCGATGATTTGCTGATGATTATAAATAGATCGTTGGCGAGAAATCAACTAAACAAATACATTTGTCATCCACTAATCTTCAAAGGTCGTGTCCTTCCTCTACCCCCACATTTGAACTTTGCCAAACTTCTATCCGACTGAAGATTATCACTTAGCAATATCAGAATCTCCAGGCCATTAACAACGGGTTACAGTTTTATTGTTTCTATAATGATGATCTGGCTGACTTTTAACTCAGTAATATTCTTCTTCTTCTTTCAGGATTCATGTTCTCAAGCAATGAAGTGACTAAATGGGAGGATTTGAACCAGCAACTAATCTTTCGTCATGCGCTGACGTCTTTAGGAGTCATCAGCTGGTGTTAAACATTTTTCCCAATAATTTCATTTGTAATCATTCCATCAAAGACTTTTAAAAAATTTGAGATATCATATAGAGATTGATATGGATTCTTTTTCACTCGTTGTCAAGTCGTCATGCCCTTAAAGGTGATTGGTCATTGAAGAATTATCAGCGCAAGTTATAAAGCCGGCGCTATTGCAGTTATGTGAAAAACGGCAAAAATCGAGTGTCAAATCTGAGGAGAGATGCTAACTTAAGACGTTCTTAGCAACTGACAAAGACATATAGCCAGTTACTTGTACTGATTAATTGGAATATTAGCGATATTTTTGTTCGACTTGCGCCACTCAGTAGGGGGAAACGCGGGTTCGACTTTCGCATGTTGTCGAGTATTTTACATACCGCTAAATATTCTAGGGTGTACAGTTTTCGTTAAGATGTTACTGTAGGCACAAAAGTTAGTTATTCATATTAAAAAAAGAGCCCAGTTTCTTGTGAAAGTAAAGAAAAGAAGTACTCGACGCTAACTGTTAAGGGGGAGGTCAATTCATGACGTCCTATTATTCTATCGTAAAATTCTACCAGTAGACAAGCAGACTCACGGAGAAACCATGAGCTAAATTAATAAAGTTGCTCTGTTTACGAAAGTATGTTTGGATAACTCTAATGATGAGAAATTGGTGCCTCTGGAGTTTTCAATACTAGGCAATCAGTTGAGGAAAGAAGGTGGCCGGGTTATTAATGAGATTGGTTTTCAGGATGCCATCAAGAACCGTGACGTGTTGATTCGACCTTCTCCGACAACACCCTCTTGTGATTGTCTGGGGTTACCTTATGTCGTGTATCTCCAAGACTAAAAGGAGAGTCAATTCAATCAGTACTCTACGTTTATGAAGAAGACGAAATTCACAAGCATCAGTCGAAACAGCACCGGATATGTTCGAAGACACTGGCGACGATGAGGGCATGGGAGCGCATCGAATGCAACAAGTACAAGGATCCAAACAGAAAAAAGTGATAACTGGTTACGTAAAAGTACTAGAAAAATAGTGATTGACATAATAATAGCAGTTGCAATCTGTATGTTCCGTCGACCTGTCACTTGTTAGCTGTCACCACGAGAAAGACTTATCAGTAAGAAAACCAGCGAAACTCTGTTGTCCTTTAGTGAAAACTTGAAGTGTTAAGTCTCGAATAGAAAGCCAATCAATCACACTACTCAACGACGCTTCACAGCGGAAACATTCAGAAGAATGACTACCATAATCCTCCTTTGGGAACTCTACTGAGAGGGAGAGAAAGACCCGTGCATTTGGTTGGGAGAAAGAAGATACTCAGTGATTGTAGAGTACAAAGTATTTGGGGCGCTTCAACTCTTTCTATAAGCGTCGGTAGAAAATCACAGCATATATACTTGCTTCTCAAATCTGCCAAAAATGCATTTAAATGATGGAAGTAGGTCGTAACTGTTCCAATCTTTACTGCGTTTTTCTTGGGGGCTGCTATGTTAGCCACGATAGCCACTACGTCTTTCTTCAAACAATGGTAATGAAAGTACACAGTGGACTGCATTCTGTGAAAGTCATATTCGATGAAATCCTTTCTGCTTATATGGCCTTTATCCGTAAGCTCGTTGAATCTCAAAGTTCTAAAACTTCTATGGAAAAAAAAGCGAAGCGATTTAATCAATTAAACCATAAAAACAAAAGCAGGCCAAAAGTAAAGCGTATTGCGTTTTCACATTGATAAAAGGTCGTCCTTTCTAGAAATAAGCGTTGTAGGAGTGACTGGGGTCGAACTGCAAAAGATATTAAACAGCAAAATCAATTCTATCATAGCTTTTTTTACACCTTTAGCTCATAAAAATTCGACATTACAATTATATTAGGTGTGTGAATACGACTCCGCCGATTTACTTTTTTTTGCTTTGCTGCAATAATAGTAAAAATTAAGATATACAAATTTTTTTGTCTTCATTTAAAAGTGCGTTAGAAACACTATTCACTCATGAATTTTCTATTTACAAAGTGTTTTATATGGTGGCTTTTAGGGACTTCAAAGATAACGGTTTTTGTACCCTAAAAACGCCATTTTCGTGAACTTTGCATTCCAGATTCACTAACGAAAACTAATCGAAAATGATTGATTCAAGTATCGTTTCATTGCGCATTTTCTTGTGAACATCTTGTTATACAACTTGCCTCTACTTGCTTCAAGATCAAGTTGTCTTGGGGAACATATTCGCCTGCTACTCATGCACGAATGACGAGTAGGGGAAGGATGCTAGTGGAGCGGCACACAAGATGATGAAGCTAGGAGCAAGCTCCATCTTGAAGTGAGCATAGGCAAGTTGTACACCACAATGCTCGCAAGAAAATGTGTAATTGAACGATACCGAGCTCATGTAATTTTGTTGCCAAAATTATAATAAAAACCGAAATCGCACAAACTATGTAATTGTGCTGCATGATAACGCTCGACTTCATGTTGAGGAAGCAATCGTAAACGTCATAATAGAGCTTAAAAGAGACGTTTCACGTTACTCGCCTTACTCTCCCGGCATTGTAATGTCAGGCTGCCACTTGAAGTCATCAAATTCAATTTACAAATCAGTAAATTCCAAAAAAATAGATTTTTCTGCTACAAAAGTTGTCCTTTTCAAAGTTTCATAAAAACTTTCATATAATATAATTTGTATATAGAAAACATAAATATATAACTTTTCGACTTACTTTCGAACAAAAAAAAAATTTGTACATCTTCATATTCACTGTTGTTGCAGCAAAAAGGAAAAATGACGTGGACGTTTTGGTACACCTAATATAGAAATATTCGACATCCTATGATGTAATGCATATACTGAAAAATTGCTTACGCAGGGCGGTTCGTAATCATCAGTACCGTATGCGGAATAACCGCGATGCCCATAATCGCACTCGCTGTTCCAGTCTATAAACTGATACAGTATTAATACTGACAACCGACCAAGTCTTCATAGATGTTTGTGCTTGAATGCGTATGCATGCTTACAGGTTTCCCACTTACACTAGAATGCTCAGTGACCTCGTCAAGGATCTTATAACACCAGTTCTGTAGCAGCAAGATCATTTCCATCAATCAGTTTCGGAAGGAAACCTTCATAATATCCTATAATTCGTTTCGAGTGTTTTCTTAAGACCATAGCACAAATTTCAACATGCCTAACAATCATTTCTGAGCCACGCATGTTATATGGTCTGTTAAAAAAGGCTGACTTATAGAGGTTGATAAACATGTTTCGACCTTGCAGTCTCGTCATTCGGGAGTTACGCTTTCTCGCCTTTTGCCAATCCTGTGTGGGTGCTCCAGTCCCCACATCAAAACACTACACTTCATAATTTCTTTGCTCATTCCATAAAATTACAAAATTTTGGACTCTTCAGCGAGATTTCTCAGAAAATCATAATGTCAACCGATTATTTTATTCGATGAGTGAGTTCGAGAATTTTCAAACAAATGACTCTGGAAACTTAATTGTGCAAGCAGTTCTTTCTTATGAAAAAGTGGTTAATATGCGCTGAGGCTGTCGTGCATTGAAAAACGATCAAGGCCTTAGAAAAAACTGACCCAGGTTGAACTGAAATCCGGAGAAACGAACTTTCTCGATGGTGAAGTCACCTTTTAATCCGAGCGCTTGCACAGATTCCATAGGAAACGGTGAGCATAGTAGGCCAGAAGCTTACCATTCAACTCAATCTAAATGAGATGCTCTACCATTTATACTCGCAATACAAGACTATTATTAATCACCTCGTAGTGATCATGGTGTGCTTGAATATGTAGATGAAAACTGTCGTTATGATGAAGTGAATGATGGCGTCGAACCTGAAGCACACATCTCATTTAGGTTTTGGTAAAGATTTCACATAGAAACTGATCGTATACTATGCGATCTATACCTCATCTCCCCAATTTCCGTAACTTGCCGAGTTCATCACCACCATATATTCACGATGAAAACGAAAGTTTATATGAAGGACAATGTGAGGCCCAGACGAAAGCTCGACAGCGAAGTTTCTAGATGTTTTATGATAATCGATCTAGTTCTGACCATTCATCCAAGGACCATGGAAATGAGCTAGCATACGAACTTACTTGTGACAGCAATCGTCGACTTTGCCGTGGATGTCGATTTTGCAGCCATATCGGAGAGGCTCAATGATCGGAATAGCCTTGGGGACAGACTGTAATTATTCCTCATAACTTGGAAAGTTATTTTGAGAGTTCTTTGTAACTGAATGGTTGAATGCTAGATGTCCTTCCAAGCTATTATATGTTCCTTTCAAACTGCTCCAAGCAGATATCTGCCTGCTCAGGGGGGGTTCCTTATTTAGATCTCTCATGTATCTAGATGAAAAGTTTCGTAGACAAAATACAAAGAACGAAATTCAAAGGTCCTTGAAAAGGATTAATCAACAACGGCGCCGTTCATTTACAATTAGCAATACTAATTAAGTACCCTCATACACGATGGTATGCTTTCAAAGTAATCACATCTCTGAATGTTTTCTGAGTAGTACTGAGGGGAAAGTTAATGACACTAACATTGGCATGAACTTTTAAAGAAAAAGTTGTAACAGAGCCGTATGTCGAGCAAAAGCCTTCATTGCTCCCATACAGCTCTTCGCAATTTAGCCTTTCCTTTATTCCTAAATGTGAACTGTATCTCAGCTATACAATTCAATTGCCCTAAATTTCCATAGATAACAGCGGTCCGCGCTGGAAAATAGGCGCGTACACACACTTTGCTTTCGGATTTGCACCTATTTTTTACCTTACTTTTGAATTTTACCCTTTTTTACTTCAGTTGAGCACTTTTTTCTTTCGGAATCTTGAACGTTCGTAAGTCTTCTACTGCGGCGCGCATGTTTACCTATCCTTTTTTGCAAAAACTGAGCATTCTTATCTCTCTTATCTCTTATCAGACTCTTATCTATGGAATTTTAAGGATTTCGAAACAAAGCGCTTAGTGTGGTTGCATTCATCCTAGTGACAGTGTTCAATATACAAAAGAACAAATTTGCTCAGGTGCTGGTTCGACCTCCATTGGGTCAACCAGCCCTTCGTCCTTAGGCGGTTGAGAAATATAGGGCAAGGCTTAGCTTTAACAAGCTCATCCGTCTAGTATCTAGTTTCGAACACCTTCGTATATTTTAGTATATTAAGTACTAATCAGTATATAGTGTTTAGTTAGTATCTACTCACCGATTTATGCGCTTTAAGAGTATGGCTAGATATTAATGAAAAAGTTTTGTGGAAAACCCTTTGACAATTTGTGTATATGTTCTTTTTCCTATAGTAAATAGACAAAAGACATACCGGTGAGTGGACGTTGTGCATTTGAGGACTGTTGTTGCCGATGGCTCGGATTGAGTAAGTGCAGAGTGAGCTGGTCGTTCTCAAATACGACTACAACTGATCGCTGAGTAAGCGTCGCTGGCGATTCGTTGTCGTTTTTTGGAAATACAGCATCACACCCTACATCTGCAGAATGTGTGGAATATTTGATAGCTACATGGTCTAAAAACCTAATGTCGATGAAACTGAAAGAAAGAGTTATAAGCCTAGCAAAAGAGGAGACACATTATCAATCGACCTACCTTCGATAGTATACAGCCGATACACTGTCATACTGTATTTGTAGTTGACCTCGTATGAAATCAACTCACAATAACTATCATAATATCTGGATTATCGATTTTGTTTGAGTAAAAAGGTACTTCTGCTTATAGATTTGTTGCCAGTTTGGTAATTAACCTTTCTTCTATTCTGATCGGCTGTTTGTATTCATCTATTAGCGAGAAAAATTTATTTTCAGAACATTTCTTCTCAGAAAACTCAATGGAAAAATTGCTATCGTAAACCGACAATATGTAACTATGTCATCTGTATAGGTTTATACCTGAACACTCAGCTTACTCATCCTAGGAAAGCAACCAGTAGATTTAGTAATACTCTCATTAACCCTCTATATGGGTGCTGTTATATTTTATCACATCAGTTACAAGACGGTAAAAATCTTTTTGTAACACTTGATTCCCTCTCCAACATTCCTGTAATCAGTCATTGAACACATAGGAAAACTCTATATCAGTCATTTCTTTGAGAGCAAGGAGAATTGTTTCGACAAGCATTCTATGGTGTTCATAAAGATGAGAACATTTCCAAGCACAAAGCGAAGCAACAGTGAAACATTTGTAGTCAAACGCAACCCAAATGGTTCCTGTATTATGTAATACAAATACTTCAGTTCAGAATGGTGACTTACGTCATAACAATTTGCTGGACGTGACTTTTTTCAAAGAATCGACATGTTTTCATCAAAACCCGGTCCTATGACGACTGAACAGATGTTCACTCCACAACATTCTTCAATTTTTTCATTCATCGTCTTTCACACTTTCATGCCTTGCTCTCAGTGTGTCATCACCAGCGATGGAGAGCAAAAAAGATCGAAAAGGATAAACGTTTATCACTACAATTAATTTACAATGGGATCGCCTGTGAAGATAGCGCTTCATAAACCACTGAGCCATCACCAATATGCATTGCAGGGTGTCCAGGTGAGAAATGAAATTCTTAGCTGTCCCACTGTAGCGCCCAAGAATCGACTTAGAATCAACCCCGGCATTTTTTCTCGATCAAAACAAACGACGTACCACTGGCGGCATGTAGGCCGTCGTACCGTTTCCGCAATATCCCTCATGACCATAATCAGAAGTGTCATGCCAATCTACAACATGTCCATCAATATCTTCCTGTCACTGAGGAGAGTAAGAAGTCATTGATGAGTGTTTAAGGCTCAGAGGTGCGGACCTCTATCGAAATAGAAGCCGCGAAACTCGACTTTTCGATGTAAACATCACCCTTCGTACCAATTGCTTGAACTGCTTCAACAGGAAATCTGTGCTGAAACGGCGCCAGATGATGGCCGTTAACTGAGATCTGAAGTCCTTTCACATCTCAGTTTGCTGGGAAAACTACTAAGAGTTTCATTTTCGGACATAGGTAAACATTTTTTAATTAATATTTCAGCTGCTTACATAGACGGTATCTAGAGGTGAGAGGTTTTCTCTAAAATAGACATTTATTTCTTGGTACCTATTACTTCAATCTTTTCTCCGCTTATTATTTCATCGCCAACTCCCTAGTTTCTCAGTCATTTTCTTACATGTTTGTTACCGAAAAACTTTTCAAAGATATACTTTAGTGAATTTTATCTAAGTACTGAAATTTCTTTTGGAACGCAAAGAATACTCATGCTGTGATCATGGCCATGAAACGGGTTATGGTGTCGTACCTAATTAATCACAATCATAATCATAATCACGACCAATAATCGTAATCAATAATCACTGTGTTATTCACTCAATAAGTCATTAACATCACTTTTTACACTTTTATTTGTTCTATGGAAAAATACCTATACTTGAAGCAGTGAATGTAGTGTTTCTGCAGTTTTCATAAATGCTGGTCGATACCTTTAATCTCCACGATCCGTAACTCCACGAATTCATGACGACTTCGTGCGTATGATGAAGGCGAACATTGATATGAAGTACAATATATGGTCCATATAGCAGTTCGACGGCAAAATTTCTATAAAAATACTAATAAGGTAACTAAAGCGAATTTAGTCGAGCAGGCATCTCCATCGATTTTTAAGCCTCACATCCATTCTGAGCAAGAACAGCTGTAGGTGTTAATAAGATATTTCATAACATTATCATTTTCACTTCTAATCACCTCACCAATCGTACCTCGTGTAATGATTCTTTCGGACTGTACTAGCTAACGTTGCTTTGATTGAGGATATCGGACTAAACGTGGGAGAGAAACTATCATATCTTTCTCTAAGAAATATGTAGATTCAAAGAGTTGTATTCCGCCTTTGAGGAGGTGGATTGCATTTTCCTTTGAATATCCTCATTTACATAGTGATGCAAGTTTCGTCCTCACAGCTTGGTATCAAGCTTACATATCAGGACTGCTTCATGTGCACTCTGGGAAAACAGGACCTGCTTATTGTTGACAATCTTCTAAACTAGAGCTATAATAATGAATTATACCTCTGCAATTGACCGCTCTTTTACAGACCGCTCAAAACGAAATAATCTGATAAGGATATGACTTGTTTTGAGCCGATAGGCTCAGTGCTATATAGGCATCTATTTCGTCCTATTGGAACTCATCAGTAGCACACTCCATCGGTTCTGTCGATCCCTTGACGTTAAATAGTCCTCTAAACAAATCGATGTCAAGTAAAAGTTTTATTGCGTCATTGCTTAGGAGGATTTAGCCTCAAGGGAACGACGGAACCGAAGGAGGGTGCTTTTGATGAGCTTCAATAGGATGGTTTTTCGTTATCGCAATATCTAACTGATTGGGAATTACTACAAACTCTCCTTCCTTGTCACTAACTGATAGTCTAATTGCTTTGGAATTTATTAGTTCCCGTATCTGTCGCATGCCGCTTTTCTGCGCTGATGTTAGGTTAGAACTAAACATTTTCCCGCTAGTAGTGGTCAAGGATTCTGAGAGTTTCGTTCAAAAATACGCGGAAATTGATATCTACCTTCTTATTGGGATCTTGCTGCCTAAAGAACGCTTGGAGTTCAAGGTGGATTTGTTATTGCCCCAAGTTTGTTGTTTGTGCATGTTAGATGATTCTAGTCTGGCCTTGTAGCGGAGTCGATCTTGAAGTTCCTGCAAATTGCATGCGATACTGCACAGGGTTTCCTTAGAAATGGGTTGCGCTGGTGAGAAACTTGAGCCCATTTCCAAGCGATCGCGAATTATCGGGGAGAGTCATGTCTCCTAACACGGTGACCCTTGGTTGATGTAGCACATTAGTGATGTTAGACTGACGCTCAGAGCTTTCGTTCACGGTTTTGTGATGTTTTGTTCATGAAGCTGGTCTACACGATTTGTTCAAAAGATTGAAAAATCTTCTGAACAAATATATAGAACTTGTTTTAGGTCGTTCAATTAATCATTGGAGACCTGCCACTGGTACAATGAATGATTGAAAGACCTAAAACATCCAAGCAGTAAGTGTTTCTGAAATGAAGCTTTTCCTATACGACCCAAAACTTTATTTCTCACGTTTCTTGCTGAGGTTACGGATGCCTTTGATTTAATAATTTGCGAATCAATTTGACCTCTCCAGGCTTCAGGATTAGACTTCGTGTAATCATCGCTGCTTGAGGATTTCATCTTCATCACACGCGTCGTCGAAAAATGGTCAAGCAGATCTCTTTCTAACATCGGGTGTAGCTAAAATGGAACATTTCGTGAGCGTTCGTTAAGTGATTGCTGAAGAGTGCTGAGAAAGAGAGGAGAGGAGTCAATCGCGCACGGAGTCTCATCAACCACCGTCCCCCTAATTAATTCTAATAATCATAGAAAATTATCAATCTTCCTTATCTGAGAGCTCATCAGTTTTACTAATCTGAAAGCTAATTGTCAAAAAACTCTGAAGTAAACACCCAATTAGCATAAGATTGAAAAAGTATATAAGCCGACGATTTAGCTTGATCGGTATTAAGAACAAATGTCCTCAATTCCTCCCGGCGACATCAACACTCAGCCAAGCGCGAAGATTGTCTTCAATGCACCATACGACGACAAGCACACCTCTAAAATCCCACAAAAAAATAAAAATCAAAAGAATTATAATTACAATTGAATTATAGCCAATTCTAGCCATATATTGTCCTATTAACTTACCAAATCCAACAAAAAAAATTATTTCCAAACATTGTTAACCCGTTATCTACATATATATAATTTTTACCGGATTTTTATTAAACACTTAGAAAAATAATCAACATAAAACTTATATATTAATTCTTTAACAGTTAACTTTAGCAGTATAACTTAACAAAATTAATAACACAAAATAAACCAAAGGGACGTAAAAACTCAAAAATAAAAACAACCTAGGTACTCTAATTAAATTAGCCCTAACTCACCCTATAAAAAAATAGAAAAAAATACTAAAGCCAAACTCAAAAAAGTAATTATTAAACTCTCCCTAACTTCCACTACAACCTTAAAAAAGGACAAGATAAATCTTTTTCATGAACGATAATTGTACCCAAAAGTTAAAACTGGAAACGTAAACAATAAACCTAAAAAAAAATAAGAATTACTAAAAGAGAAAAACTCCAAAACTAAATCCTCTCTAACTATACCTCTTGTAAAAACTAAACCGCACAAACAAAACAAAGTAGTTAACTTGCAACTGAATAAAAAACCCCAATTTACCATTAATACCATAAAATCGACCGTCTTGCTGACTGAAATTTTTATGCATAGTATAACCCACCTGCATAAATAAACACCTTTTAAAAAGAGCATGACTCAACAAATGTAAAAAAGATACAAAATGCACCCTCAAACCCTATGTAATATTATAAACCCTATTTGTGATAAAGTACTTAAAGCTACAACTTTTTTATATCCTCCTCACATAAAGCCGATAATTCAGAAAACAACATAGTATAACCACCTACAATTAACAAAACCTTTATACATAACAAATTTACAATTAAATAATCAAAATTTATCAACAAAATTAAGCCAGCAGTAACCAAAGTCCTTCTGTGTACCAACGATCTTACCGGAGTTAGGGCTCTTATAGCTTTAGGCAATCAACTACTAAAAGGAAATGGAGCCCTTTTTGTAAATGAAAACAATAATAATATAATAGCAACCACACCTTTTAGTAACCCCGCTGAAAGAAATTAAACCTTGAATACAATGACCCGCTGAAGAAACAAAAAAAAAATAATCACTCAACCGTTTAGTAATAGCCGTATTCATAGCACCAGAATTACTGTCTCAATTTCTATAAAACAAAACTAGAAAAAAACTAGAAGTACCCAACAATCCCAAATAAGTAACATTGTCAATACCCTATCACTAAATTTTAACATAAACATAGAACCAATAAACACAGCCAATACCGTTAAATAATAACTAAAATTTAACTCACCACCCAAATAATAAGTACTAAAAATTAACACATTAGCCGAAATTAATATCAAAATCAAAAAAGACAACAACCTCCTAAAAACAAAACTAAACTTTGAACTGACAAATTCCCACTCCGACAAAAAAATACCACCTAAAAATTCAGGAACAATTAACAACACCACAACCAGTATAAAAACCAACAATAAAATCAAAAGAATCAAAACATTAATCATACTTAGATTTAAACTGTCCAAACTAATTTTCCGTAACATCACTCTATATAAAACCTTCTAAAACAAACATTAATAGAACCATTACACTAACCACAGATACTAAATCAACAACCAGGAAACCTAAAAACATAACAATTTCTGAATCAAAAATTACAAACATTAACATAACAACAAAAAATGAATGCTAAAAGAATTTTGATCCTTTGCTAAGCCTAAAAACCCTCTCTCACAAGAATTAATTTTATTTAATCCTTCTTCCTTTGAACTTAAGAAAAACACACTAAATACAATACTACCACCAACAACAATGAAAACAACAACACTATACACAACAAAAACAATGAAATATAATTCAAAAAGTTTAACTTTTATTAAACTTTCTTTCGTACTAATAAAACTCAAGAAAAACTAATAACAAGATAAACAATTCTATTTCACAATGAATTAAACCAATATCACGTTAGATTAACTAAAAGAAAAGCAGTCTCAAAAATTAAATCTTCTCTCCCTTAATATATCTAAACACAACATCGATGTAAAACTTACTTTATCATAAGATCTGAATTAAGTATGATTTTCTGTTAACTCCGGAGTAATTCATTAACACAACTACTAGTTATTTACAACTATATAATATTCTACCCTAGAAAACTTTATTATTTAAAACAATGTCCAAATAATAAAAAGAATTTTCGAAGACTTATCTTTGTATAACAGCAACAACTTATCCTTGAGTTGATTAAAAATTCAGAAAAAAATAAAATAAATAACCAATAACTTCATTCATACTAGAACTCAATAAAAGCACAAATAACTTTGCTCCCTTAATGTCCTCACGCTAAAACTGCCGTTTAAATTTATCACCGGGCAGAAGCCAGTTTTAATATAAGACCTAAGTCTTTGAAAAAAAATCTGATTAAAATCTTATTTATAAATTTGTATTAACCTTACAAATAATTTCTACAGAAGATTACTAATTTGATAACAACAAAATTATTCAAATTTGAATAATTACAAAACTACTACTCTAAAACTTATTAAATACTAACCTAGCTATAAAACTAAAAATTTAACACTTTACATTTTATTTATTAGACCAAAATTAATAACATTTACAATTTTCTAATAACATAACAATATACAGATAACCTAAAATCCGACATCTCAACACTAAAGCTAATAATTTTTATTTTGAAACAATAAAAGAAATTCACCGCCTTCTACCTCCCAAATCATTTTTTATTATCTATATAATTTTCTATTAACGATATGCAATATCAATTTACAAAAAAATATGTCAAAGTTTATTTATCTCTTATCCCACAAGTAAAAATTTTTCTCTAAACTATAAAGCCTAATTTACTCCATAAAGCGAATTACACCAACTTTTAAAACCTTCCAACAACGACACCTCAATTACAATAGGTATAAAACTATGATTTGCTCCACAAATTTCCGAACACTGTCCATAAAAAACACCCACACTAGGAAAACTACAACACAAAATACTTAAAATACCCCTTATTGCATCCAACTTAATAGTCATCTTTGACAATGCCCAAGAATGAATTACATCCGCCGAAGTAATACAAAAACGAATACTTGTTAATTCAGGCAATACACAACGATTATCCACCTCCAACAGACGAGGCTCATTTAAAAAATAAATCTGTAGTTTTTATATAAGATCAAACTCAACCCCCGGAATATCACTAAACTCATATCTTCAATACCACTGATGACCCACTACCTTAACCCTTAAACTACTATCCAAATCTATTAACCCATAATAATACAAAATACTTAAAGAAGAAATTATCTGCATTAACAGAATTAAAGTGGGAAAAATTCTACACAACAACTCACCAAACTGATTCTCAACTTTTCTATATTTAAAATAAAATACACTCTTTATCAACAATAGAAAACTTATAGAAACAGATACCAAAACACCCAACAACAACCTGCAATTAAACCCATGGAACCAATTCATATAACTTATAAAAACACTACCAGAAAAATTTAAATTATATCCCTGAAAATAATTAATTAATTCAACAACCCTTTGATTGGAAATCAATATACTCAAAATTATACTAAAGAATTACATAAAGATTTTAACCTACTTATTGACAATAAATTATACTTTTATTATACTAAATCTTTTAACAAGAATACACCAAAAGGGTATGAACCTTACAGACATATTTTATCCTATCTTATTTGAAACCTTTAACCAATTAATTTGCAATTAATCATACTATTTATACTGAAGATTTTAACACTTCAAAATACTACTTCTAAAATAAACATCCGACTGATACCTGTGTCCAAAAACATCATACTATAACTATATTTAGGACTTCTATTACAAAAATTATCAACTAAAACAAATCGATAATTGAAAAACGATTCTAACAAAAAAAATAAAAATAAACAATGCAAAAACCCTTAATAAAGAACCATAAGAAGAAATTACATTTTAACTGAATAAACATCGGGATAATCTACATACTTACGAGGATAGCCGTGCAAACCAGCAAAATGCAAAGGAAAAATAAGTCAAATTAACACCCAAAAATATTAACACAAACATCACAACCATATAATCTTTATTCAAAACAAGTCCTCTTATGAAACTTCACCACAAATTAATTCCTGTAAAAATTTCAAAAACCGCCCCCAGCCTTAAAACATAATGAAAATGACTAACAACATAATAAGTAATCCATTGAATCGACTGTTTCTAAAACCTCGTTATAAACATTCATAATCAAATCCAAGAAAAAAAGAATGTTTTTAGCCTAAAACGAGGTTGGTACGCCAGGGCCATACACCGGTGTTTCGGAGGCTCGTCCTCCTCGTCAGTGACCCCCGCCCCACATTAAGTCTGCATTGTAGCAAGGAGGGAGGCGTATGTGGTAAAAGGTGATGGCATAGTGTACAATGACACTGGTCCATCACCATCAGTCGATGTTTCGGCTGGTAGACCAAAACTAATCCATTAAATCGACTGTTTTTTGGAATTATTTTGAATGTTTATAACGAGGTTTTAGAAACACTCGATTCAATCATTTTCGTACATGCTTGTTACTAAAAAATTTTTCAAAGATATACTTTAGTGAATTTTATCTAAATATTAAGATTTCTTTTAGGACATAAAGAATACTCATGCTGTAATCATGGGCATGAAGCGGGTTATGTAAAAGTCGTACCTAATTAATCACAATCGTAATCATAATCACGACCACAATCGTAATCAATTATCACTGTGTTACTCAGTCAATAAGTCATTAACATCACTTTTTACACTTTTATTTGTTCTATGGAAAAATACCTAGTCCTTGATGCAGTGACATGTAGTGTTTCTGCAGTTTTCATTCTCAGTCAGGTTGCTGATTTCCCACTATCCGTAACTCCACGAATTCATGACAACTTCGTGCGTATGATGAAAGCGAAAATTGATATGAGAGTGCAATATATGGTCCAGATAGCAGATATGGCACTCTATAAAAATGCTAATAAGGTAACTAAAGCGAATTTAGTCGAACAGGCATCACCATCGATTTTTTCGCCTCACATCCATTCTGAGCAAGAACAGCTGTAGGTGTTAATGAGATATTTCATAACATTATCATATTCACTTCTAAGCACCTCACCAATCGACCTCGTGTAATGATTCTGAAAGGACTGCACTAGCTAACGTTGCTTTGATTGAGCATATCGGACTAAACGTGGGAGAGAAACTATCATATTCTTTCTCTAAGAAATATGTAGATTCAAGGAGTTGTATTCCGCCTTTGAGGCGGTGGATTGAATTTTCCTTTGAATATCCACATTTACATAGTGATGCAAGTTTCGTCCTCACAGCTTGGTATCGAGAGTACATATCAGAACTGCTTCATGTGCACTCTAGGAGAACAGGACCTGCTTATTGTTGACAATCTTTTAAACTAGAGCTATAATAATGAATCATACCTCTGCTATTACCGCTCTTCACAGACCGCTCAAAAGGAAATAATCTGATAAGGATATGACTTGTTTTGAGCCGATAGGTCACATGCTATATAGTGCTTCTACTTCGTCCTATTGGAACTCATCAGTAGCACCCTCCTTCGATTCCGTCGATCCCTTGACGTTAAATAGTCCTCTAAGGGAATCTATGTCAAGTAAAAATTTTATTACGTCATCGCTTAGGAGTATTTAGCGTCAAGGAACGACGGAACCGAGGGAGGGTGCTTCTGATGACTTTCAATAGAACGAAACAGGCGCCTGTATAGCACTAGACCTATCAGCTCAAAACAAGTCATATCCTAACGCTATGAACTGTCAAAGTTTTGCCATGATACTCTTTGTTAATTAGAACATAAGTCGTTCCTACTAGATTAACAAAACGAACTTATATGTCCATGCTGAACATTCTCATATTATCAATCTCACATCCAGCTCTTAACTGTTCATGGATTGGAATCGCACTAGGCACTGGCTAAATAGTGTGATTTTGATATCAGTAAAACACTGAATATAGTCGATATCAGTATTTGGCAGTAGAAGTCAACCCAATAGTGGACGTTTCACTCTGTGAGAATCAGTAAGCAAACTGTAACAAACCGGATAATCAACAGCATGCACAGCGTCGCTGACGTGGGCCAGCAATGTTTGGCGATTGCGTAACATTCGGCTTAAATGGCCTATTTCTGGGTGACTCACCTTGAGAACACCAAGTACCGTCGTGTAGCCAATGTTTCATTGTCTTTAAGTCTTAACATAAGAAAAGTTACAACCTTTCCAGAGTTTTGCGGTAGAATTGAAAATTCTACACTGAAGGAAAAATGAGTCATTTGTCCACTCGAAAGGATTCAAACCATTTCTCAACGCCACTATAGTCTTCAGCACAAAAAACTTCCTACCAATCCATCGAGTTCAGAGTATGAACGGTGGGTGTAATGGTTTAGTTTGGTTACTTTTTTGAATAACTCTTCTTAAACTAGCTTGTATTCATGGATTATACTAGGGCAACCAGGCCATACAACATACAGTCTAAACGCTTACATTAACTATCGTTATTGTGAAGGTGTCGAATGAGCCGACTGCAAAAATTTCATAGATGTCATCGATAAGGGTATTCTCTCAGAAACCAATTGAATCTGATAACATATCCCATTTTGTGACTGAGAAATTCGACTTTCTAAGCCTTGCAGCTCTCTTTCTCATACGAAAAAAATTAGTCGTGCATGAAGAGGAGAGCAGTTGAGACTAGGATGAACGCTAGATTGAACGCAAAGTATCATAAGCGAGAATAACATCTCTGCATGTTCGTTCCATCCTATAGACTGGGGCAAACTTATTTTGACGTTCTCTAGAACACTGCTCGTGTTCAAATTACCAATAATGAAAGTGTTGAAACCATAATCGTCACTGATATTTCATACCAATCAAAACTGCTCACCACGTCTTCACCATAGGGCAATGCAGAATGCAATGAGGATTACAGCCAGCATGCTTCATCTATTTCCAAGAGCAAGCTTGATTGAAGTGGTAGGTTGTTCTGAGCAGTCGATGGCTTTCGTCAAAATTACATTTGCCACAAATCAGTGTTCGCCTTTCGACCGCGTTTTTTACAGACCCGCTTAAAGCGATATAATCTGATGAGGATATAACATTTTTTTGAGCAGGTAGGTCTAGTGCTACGCAGGCGCCTGCTCCATCCTTCTGGGACTCATCGTTAGCATCCTTCCTCGGTTCGGCCAATCTCCTGAGGCTAAACTCTCCTCTACAGAGGATTTGACGCTGAATAATAAATCACCGCAGTTTAAATGATGAAATTATCTGACATTATGGTAACCGGCACTCTAGCCAAGAATGTTGTACCCTTGTCAGATTGCACCTTTTTGAGCGGGTCTCTAGAAAAGCAGTCAAAAGGAGAGTTATGATTTATTGTGAAAGCCACAAGCTCGACGCTGGTCTCCGCAGTGTCAAGTAATTCCATCATGTGGCTTGCACTAATTGATTCCCCGGCGTCGATCCTTTATAGAGGATTATTTAGCCTCAAGGGATTGACTGAGCCGAAGGAAGGTGCTACTGATGAGCCCCAATAAGACGAACAGGTGCCGTATAACACTAGACCTACCACTTCAAACATGCTATATCCTTAGCCACCGCCTCTTCACTATTGCATCTTGAAAGGAAAAATTCATACGCTCTAGTACAAGCAGTATCTAGAAGGTATTGTTCGAATCTTCTTAGCGTGGTACTTCGCGTTCTCATTGAAGTACATCTGAGGCGGCACTGTGCGCACGTTTTCAGGATTTGATCAGGACCACAGTATTAGGTTGTCCCATAATTTCCTTTCATATTTCGAAAGTTTGACCAATTCTTTTGATGCTCGTTTGAAAAATCCTGTTCGTCAGCAATATAATCACCATCATGATCAATGTTATGCAACCATTCGAATGGAAAAGATTGAGTTCCTTCATCTGGGAAAAATGAAGCTGGCTATCGAAGGTTTCGGTGAGGCTACCTGTTAGCAGGTTTCAGTCTCTCGATTTTTTGCCTTGAAGATGCTGCTTTAGGGCAGGAAAGAGATGATAATATGATGACACCACATCAGGGTTATGCGGTGAATGTGGTACCGTGGCTAAGCCCACTCTCTTCAGCTTGTGGCAGACGAGTTTTCACTGTAGGGTCGAGTCTCGTCCTGAAGAAGGTGACGATGACTCGTTTCGGACGCTTTTCTCTCAACTTGGATGTCAGTATTAGCAGAGTTTCCCGTAGACGTCGACATTTGATTTCTCGCTTGTCGTCGAGCACTTCTCATAGCAACAAGCTCTGCGAATCTCAGAAAAATCGAGATGGGCAAACCAATACTTTCAGGCACACAAAATTCGCAACGGCACCGAGTTGACTCTCAGTACTTAGTTTATAGCATGTCGCTGTGTGGAAGATTGAGATTCAGGGAATAATAAACTCCAGCCGCTTCTAACCCATTTGCGGCTAAGTGAGTTTTCAGCATTAGACAGTGGTGCCTCTATCATTGGAGTGTTTAGGAAATGAGACAAGATTAAGGTCAACCTGAGAAGAAACTGTGGTCATTAAAAGCATACGAACAAGTGAATGGAAGAGTCATGTGAAGTGCGGTTGGAAGAAAGGCAGAGCAAAGTTCGCGATGGTGTATTGAGAGTGATGCTGATCAGGAATGGGCGCAGCTTGAGTCCATTATACATGCATAAGTTTTCAAGTCTCAAACGCATCTCAACATTCTTGCAAATAAAAGTTTGCACCTCTTCAGTCAGTTGCTGCATCCTAATTTGTGACTCCTAGAGACTTTAATGTAAATGTTTGCGACATACCACGTCGTTCACAGGGTTGCTTATTTAAGACAAAAATGAGTTTCACAGAGACTTTGATGCTCAAGAGATTCGAATACGTAACATGTTGATTTGTAATAGAGAAAGCATCAAATTTGATTTTGTCTAGAAGGATAAATCAAGTTGCGGGATCAGAAACTCTTGGTAGAGCAGCGAATATGGAAATACAGAACTTTGACAATTTCACTGACACTTTAATGTTGCGTCTTCATAATGCTTTTTCTTTCGCTGTACGAATCCCAATACTTCTGGCACTCATTTCGTTTCCGGTCTTCTTCTTGATCATCGTAGAATACTAAATGAGCGAGTCTTCCTGTAATCTCGATTAGAGCCTGGTTGTGGCGTTCCACAAACTGTTATTGACTGCCGGAGAAGGTTGGGGATAGAGCTCGGCTCCACGTGCGCCTCGACGGGCATCGCAGTCACTCGGCTATTGCGCCCCGGCCAATACAAAACTAGGAAAGCAGAACTAAGTTCTAGTATTCTCCTTCGTTCGATGACTCAGATTTTCTTGAAGTGACTCACTTACTTGCCAAACCTTCTGCTGAGCCTATAAGTGGAGACATCGCGTAAAGTGAGTTCACCAAACGGTACGTTTCGACATGTGATCGCTTATGCGGTGAGTCGCTAGAAACTGAATAACATCTACTATTCTTCTCTTTTGTGCTTCAAGAATATTCGGTCAAAGTATTTTCAGTTATTGTCTCCAATGTATGCATACTTCATTATTTTTCTACTGATTTTCAATGTTTCGAAGTTGTTCTCAAATGATGGTTGGGTATGAATAGATAAAATTTATTTAATCGCAACGAGCGAAATGCAGTGGTCAGACGTCACTGAGCCGAACATTACCATTGGGCAGTTCTTTTGCTTATACCTACCATTTAAACCGTTATTACGAAGAGCTGTTAGCTACCCGCGCAAGGCACTAGGCTGAAGCAAAGTAATTGTTGTTTTATTTCAAGTTATCAGGCAATTTTGGCTTTCTGATTAGATTCCATTATCAAAAGGCAGATTTTATTGGAAGATAAATTGCAGTTTCCTTCGTACCAACTCACATGACCGACTATCAGTGACTGGATTGACTAATAACTCCGTGAAATTCCTTCTTCAGCATATACGAGGGTGTTAATATGACAATTTATTAGGTTCAGATGAACAGTACAATGAATTTGATCTCAATGGCTGACGCTTCGGCTTTGTAAGAAAATCAAGGAGTTATCATTGCACCAGACTAATAGACAAAGCATTGGTTCGCGACATGAATAGACTTCAGTGATCCAAGTAACTATGAGAACTGTAAAAGCGCAGTGGTTAAAGATGGCAGACAGTGGACGTACTCTACTCTCGGGATGGACCTCAAACTGTTCCATCTGTGTTCCTCTGTGCTTATATGTTAGGCGGCGACAAATATTCAAATCAATGTCATTTGCTGGACAGGGATTTTTCATAGAAGTGCTAGTAATCAATCGAAAGCTACAATCTCTGGCTACTTCTCTGCTTTGTCGGTTTTTCAGAACACCCTTTTATGACGCAGTAGCATCCAGAATAAGATTTGTTTCACACTTAGCTTTCGCGTTAAATTTATCACGCGTATAGATCGCTGGAAGAACGAAAAGCATATCGTCCTGTAGAGGATTTTTCGTACTATCAAAGTCTACCTTCCAATATGAATATTCAGCAGATGCGCTGCAAAAATTTCTACTTAAACACAATATTTCAAACGCGATCGATCTCCACACCTTGCCCCCTTGACTCGCTCCGTGAGTAGGCCTGTGAACAAAGCGCTTGAAAGGCTCATAGCTGAATAAAATGTGAAAGGAAGCCACAGCGACGACTGGTTAGTTAGGTAATCGCCTGATCTATCGTGTGGTTCAATAGTGGTCTACCAAACTATGCGTTTAAATGGCTGTAACAATTGTTATTTTGGTGTGAATTTTTCCGTCGTCTTGATATGAACTCTTGGTTAAAACGGATAATTCTGATACTAAGAAAAATTCTCTACACTCTGACATACTCTTCGTGTTTCCAGCGACTTATGAAGTTCAATTCATTTGATTTAAGTCAAGTATTACTATAGAATATAAAGAACATTCCTTCAGTCATCAATGAAGGTGGAAATCTGATTGAAGCGTTTTTATTTGAAAACAGAAAACTATGGACAGTACAGTGTAGCCTGTGGTCGCCCTGTGACGGTGATTTAGCTGTATCAAACTTTTTTTTTTGTGTGTTTCACCAAAGGTGAGGAGAAAATCGACGTGATTATGTTTCTGACATCTAAACGAGTTTCAGCTTTGCCAAAATTTTTCTAGTCACAAAACTTGATTAATATGTCGCAAGTTCGCTTCAATACAATAGCTCAGATGTAAGACTATGAGGGTAATAAAACGATAAGAAGTGTATTATCATTTTAGCGAAATGTTTGATCCTTGTTTCTGTCATTTTGAGCCAGTTTACTACGATTCAAATATATGACAGTGGAATTAGCAATTTCCGGTTATTAGGAAAAGATTTGAGATTCACTTCACGATTGAAAATGCTTGCAGGCAAATTGATTTGCATCACTGTCTTGTGGAATTTTTTGTTTCAGAATCTGTCTTTTCAAATTTGAACTCAGTGTTTCCATCAACATTAGCTTGGCAACGGAGAGATCGTTTGCTGTTGTTGAAGTTCGCTGGTGTATGTATGTGACAGCGACAATCTGTATGTTTCGTCAACCTGTCACGTGTTATCTTTCACCACGAAAAGGACTTCTCAGTAAGAAAAGCAGCGAAACAGTGTTGCTCTTCAGTGGAAAACTTGAAGTCATAAGTCTCGAAGAGAAAACCAATCAATTACACTACTCAACGACGCTTCACAGCGGAATCACTGAGAGGAATCACTATCATAACCCTCCTTCGGGAACTCTGTTGAGAGGGAGAGAAAGACCCGCGGATTTGGTTAGGAGAAAGAAGAGACTTAGTGAGTGTAGAGTATAAAGAATGTGGCGCGCTTCAACTCTTTCTATGAGCGTCGGTAGAAAAACACGGCTTATATAATCGCTGCTCAAATCTGCCAAAAATGCATTTAAATTATGGAAGTAGGTCGTAACTGTTCCAATCTTTGTTGCATTTTTCTTGTGAGACTGCTATGTTAGCCACGATAACCACTACGTCTTTCTTCAAACAATAGTAATGAAAGTACACAATGGACCGCATTTCGTGAAAGCCATATTTGATGAAATCTTTTCTACTTATATGGCCTTTATTCGTAAGTTTGTTGAATATCAAATGTCTGAAACTTCTATGAAAAAAAAAGCGAAGCGATTTAATCATTCAAAGCATAAAAACAAAAGCAGGTCAAAGGTAAAGCGTATTGCGTTTTCACATCGATAAAAAGTCGTCCTTTCTAAAAATAAGCGTTGTAGGAGTGACTGGGGTCGAAGTGCAAAAAAATTTAACTGCAAATCAATTCTATCATGGCTTTTTAATACACCTTCATCTCCTAAAAAATTCGACATCACAAATATATTAGGTGGACGAAAATGACCTCGTTGTTTAATTTTCTTTGCTGTAATAATAATAAAAATAAAGGTATGCAAATTTTTTCCTCTTTGTTCAAATGTGCGCTAGAAACACTACTTACTCATGAATTATCTATTTACAAAATATTTTATATGGTCGTTTTTATGGGACTTTGAAGATGACGGTTTTTGTACTTAAATAACGCCATTTTCGGGAACTTCGCGTTCCAAATTTACTAATGAAAACTAATTGCAAATGATTGATTTTAGTATCGCTTCGTTACGCATTTTCTTGCAAACATCTCGTTACACAACTTGTCTCTAGTTGCTTCAAGATGGAGCTGTCGTGGGAACATATTCGACTGCTCCTGAGGCACGAATGACGCATTGGGGAAAATGCTAGTGAAGCGGTACACAAGATTGATGAAGCTAGGAGCAAGCTCCATGTCAAAGTGAGCATAGGCTATTTGTACACCAGAATGAACGCAAGAAAATGCGCAGTTGAACCATGCCGAGGTCATGTAATGTTACGTCACCCGCCTTACTCTCCCGACATTGTACTGTCAGGCTACCACTTGAAATTATGAAAATCAAACTTCAAATTTGCAAAAATCAAAAAAATGGCGCTTTTTCGCGTACAAAAGTTGTCGCCTTTAGGGTTCTGCAAAATAATTTGTATACAGAAAACATAAATAAATAACTTTTCAACGTACTTTCAAAAGAAAAAACGAATATGTATATCTTCATATTCACTATTGTTGCATCAAAAACGGAAAATGACGTGAACGTTTTGGTGCACCTAATATATAAATCATTCGACATCCTATGATGTAATGCATATACTGAAAAATTGCTTATGCAGGGCGGTTCGTAATCATCAGTACCGTATGCGGAATAACCGCGATGCCCATAGTCGCACTGGTTGTTCCAGTCTGCAAATTAATACAGTATAAATAGTGACAACCGACAAAGTCTTCGCAGATTTTGTGCTTGAATGCGTAGGCACGCTTTCAGGGCAAGCTGCCACTTACACTAGAATGCTCAGTGACCTCGTTAAGTGATTTTGTAACACCAATGTTTTAGCACCAAGGTTATTTCCATTAATCAGTTTCAGATGGAAACCTTCGTAAATCCTATAATTCGTTTTCAGTGTTTTCTTAAGACCACAGCACAAATTTCAACATGCCAAATAATCATTTTTGAGCCACGCATGTCATGCGGTCTGTTGAAAAAGGCTGACTTATAGAGTTCGATACACGTGTTTCGACTTTGAAGTCTCCTCATTCGGGCAGTTACCCTTTCTTATCTCTCACTCTAGAGTGTCTAGGATTTTGTCCTGTGTGGTTGCTCCAAAACCCACACACAAAACACCAGGCTTCAAAATTTCCTTTGCTCATTCTATAAAATTGCAAAAAATTTGGGCCATCAGGGAAATAACTCGGAAGATCATAATGTCCACTGATTATTGTTTTCGATGAGTGACTATGAGAATTTTCAAACAAATGATGCTAGACCAAATCAATCATCCAAGAGGAGACGTAATTGATCCAGTAGGCTATAAGGAGCGCTATGAATCCATGCAATTGCCATCCTCTATCAGTGGGTATCAGTTCAAAGTTTATGACAGCAACGTTTTAATCCTCACGTCGATAGAGCATGTCTAGTATGTGTGTCAACCTTATTTTGTAACAAAACTTGTGTGACTCTTTCTTTCAAATCTTCTTTTCAAAATTTCTACTCGTTTTCTTTGTCAAGATCATACTCCTTAGTTTTTTCTCCGGTTGTAATGCAGATGAAGAAAATCGTTGATATAATGAAAACCTACTTATGACTTTTGTATTTTAAGGACTGTGAAGTAAGCAAGCAAGCTGCCTATTTTGTAGCGAATTGGTTTGCAGTCAATAACTTTTGCTTCTCGGAATATGGATTCCATCATGGAGTAGTGGCTGAACAAGCGTCGTACGTTCGAAGAGTCAATATGATATTCCTGTGTAGTCTTTTTAAATGTCACCTTGTCATAATGTCACTCTTCACTCTATGTCATGCGAGAATCGAAAATACTTATAGAATCTGATATGATGATAACGGTGTTGATTTTTGTTAGGCGCAATGGGTATGTTAAACAGGCAATATTTAACACCTAAATTTCAATTTTTTGTGGCCATTTTTCTTCAGCTATGTAGGGTCCTATTTCGTCCGCATATCAAATGGGACACGTTACAATTGGCAAATTGCTAGTTGATATAAAATTATGCCCTTTTTATTTCCATTTTAGCAGCCTTGAGCACCGGCGTTCCAGTATACCACGCTCTCCATTTCAGACGGTGTTCTCTGTACGTCAAGAGAACTAACGTGTAACAGATATGCGTGGCTGTATTTCGCGGTGGATCACCTCCACTGCAATCCTAAAGAAAATGCGACAACACAATCGACAAATAACATTGAGGAAGTAATGAAAGAAATGTATAATCTTTGTCTGAAGACTATTAACATTTCCATTTGAGAGTAATTTAAATTATATAAAATGATCAAAAAGCATCGAAAGCAGACAATTCATTGAAGTCGCTATCGAACTAGGACAGTGCACGTGTTGCGGCCGGCGACGCTTTTCGTAAATCTTACTAGTTGAATTTGGTTAGGGTAGTGGTCGTTCAACTGAACTGATGCATGATAATTCTAGTGTTTGTAAATGACATTTGAGCTATAGCATTTCAAAGTCGACCAAGGCTAATCTTACACGACAAAACCCAAAAAAGCTCTTCGCTCACGGAGCGGGATTCATTCTACACAGCACACTCCAACTTTCCCGAACACCAAATATCGTGCAGACTGCTCTGTTTACGGAAACTGGAATTTTTCACTTTTGTGATTCCGCACTGTTTAATTTTGGTTTATCAACAGATTAAGCTATCGAGTGGTTACTGAAATATCCAAAAAATTCGTAAAAAAAAAATTTTTGAATATGGGTGTCGATACGGGAAAAGTAACGTTCAATGTTCGGATGACTTTGCGGTGCTATGAGTTGCCTTAAATGAAGATTTGACATCCTAAGAATCCGAGCTGTCGCTCACCTTAGCATTGTTCGTACTATTCTTAAACGAATGTTCTCAGTAAAACATTCTTCAAGCGTTTTCTTTGCGTCAATTTTTTTATTGAGGTCACCAATGATGACCTTATATGACGTAACCCTTGCAAAATTTGGAAAATCCCCTTTTTGAAATTTAAAACCCTACAATCTCGTTCTCATTTTAGCATGGTGTTGGCACGCCGACGTGTAAAGTTAATAAGAAGATTTCAGTACTTGCTTGCCACATATCTTCATCTGTAGAAGTCCAATTTCAGTCATCAGTTGTTCGAAGGAGTGGGTTTTCATGGTCAAGCTCAAAAGGACGCAAAACAATCTTACCATTTTTTTCTACTACATCTAAAAGTTGGTTTACTCCATTCTCATAGATTGCATCTATTGATCGAGATTTTCCGAAGTTTGGTCTATTCCTGTGAATTGTTTTCTGCTCGTAATCGACGCATTGCTTGCTTTTATAGATTAATATTGATTTTTAAGCTAGTATGAGGGCAGTTGCAACTATGTCTTCTGTAAAATCCGACGTAATGATTGGATTTATCGATTGGCATTGATTTTTGAAGGCTTAATATTGAGGAAAATTTTAGCTAAGCCAGTCGACCCATCTAGGTACTTCTCGTATTTCGTTATATTGCAAGCGCTATGAAGAGGTGTTCAGTGGTTTTTTCTAGTTATTTTCTAATTATTTTTATGGTTTTTCAGTTGTTTCAATGCGAGCATTACCGTGAGGAAGTTTTAGGGTCACATTTTTGCTGTGAATGCTAGTCATTATCGAGCTCGGCCTTATATGTCGGTTAAATTAGAAGATGTAAAGGCATTTTGAGGAATCTGCGTGGTGATTCGCATGTCCGAGGATTTTCGCAGCTAGTCATAGTTTTACTGGGTTGGCAAGAATCTTTTCAGACTTTTTCATTTTGTATACCCAACGATGTGGAAAACTTTTGTGCCAGTTGAAACTCGAACCCACAATTCATGCTGTGCGGTGGCGCGCACTCGAACTGTTGCACTGCCGACACCTGTTTCAACACCACTCTTTTTCACTGGATATATTAGACATCACATTACCGCTAAAAGCGAAAGAATGAAAGAATCATGGTTGTTTATTCAATACGCTATAGTGTAAGCAAGACTCGATATCTCGTTATCGTATCGCACCATATCCTACTATGACGTTCAATGTCGTTATCCACTACCCTGGTGTAACCATTGTCGGTTGATTGCTGACAGATAAATGAGGTGTTGTGTAAAAAGAATGGTAGGGAAACAGGCGTTGGTAGTGTAACGTGTTAGAGTACGCACCACCGGATAGAGTGAAATGAGGATTCGAGTCTCGCCCGACGCAAAAAGTTTTGCACACCGCTCTACATCATTGGCTAAGATTGCATAATTTCGAGAACATAATCCGGCTATTTTCAAACATAGCACTGGTTCCTCATCAAACTTGTAGTTTTGAAAAATTTGCTGCTTTAATCGGTCGCTTATACTATTCGATTAATTACGTAATTTCTTAGTTATCTTCTTTCTTTGGGTTAGCAACTCCATACAAGTCTTTTCATAACTGTTAGTAGATATATCTAGCAATGCGGTAATAGGATGAGGAAAAAGTTTAGAGAAAGTGCTTGTAAAACATTTACTTATCCACCTATTACACCCGAACAAAGGCAAAACTAGTACTTTCTTTTTTGAATATTTTGTACCACGTAAACCGTACTTCTGCCAATTGTGTCTTCGCCTCATGCCAGACTGAAGTGTTCATTTGCCATCGTCCCCTTTGAATCAAACAGCCATTCGTGCACCATCAACACCCTAATCTGCTCGCTTGTTAACTCCATCTTGAAATAAGTAGATAAATTATATAACAATCAACGCGGGAGAAGCGGGCCTTCAAATGAGCCCAGAAACACAAAAATGGCCGACACCCAAAAAAGTTGCATGCATTTTCTCGGAACTTTTTCCCCAAGCTGTTGTTATCAGTATCAAAGCTTGCTGTCCGTGTTATATCATATCCTTTTGTAAAGTTATAATAAATGCCTAGCAGAAATTTTGGTGCATTCTCTTCAAATGGTTTTTATTCGCTTCGGAAACGTATTATCTTGAGAAATTGTATGACCTAGGAGTGTTATGCTGTTCCTCATAACAAAATGGAAAAAACGATTGCATCATTATTGCTGTTAATTTCATGACTGAATTTAGGTGATTTGCTGATGGTTGCAAATAGACCATTAACGAGAAATCAAGTCAACAAATAGATCCTTTTATTATTATTTGAGTCAACATGTCAAGTGTCCGCTAAGGGCTCTTGTACAGCCCGATACACGTGTTCCGTTCTTACAGACTCGTCAGCCGATTATTAGTCAGTTCTCTCGGGAGCTCTGCTCTCCCTACAGAGGGGTATCGAAGACGAACGTTTTAAACTTTATGTCAAGTGAAATTTCCACCAAACACAGAGTGTTGTACACTCGATTGCTCTTTGGCTGGTATTTTTATCATATCATACCTTTATTTCGAGTGTTTTATGTTGACTCAAATAATAATGAGAGGACCTATTTAAATTTGAGCGTGTTCTTAATAAAACACTTGAAATAAGGGAACAACTAAACAAATATATTTGTCATCCACCAACCTACCAGGTCGTCTCTTTCATCCACCCCCACATTTAAACTTTACCAAATTTTTGTCCGACTGAGGATAACTTAGACTATCAGAATCTGCAGGTCATTACCAACATTTCACAGTTCCAAAGTTTCTATAGTGATGATCTGGCTGACTTCTAAATCAAAAATATTCTTCTTCCTCCTTCAATATTCATGTTCTCAAGCAATAAAGTGATTAAATGGGAAGATTTGAACTAGCAACTAAACTTTCTTCATGCGTAGATGTATTTGGGAGTCATCAGCTGCTATTAAACATTTCTCCCAATGATTTCATTTGTAATCATTCGATTAAAGACTTTTCAAAAAATTTTAGTTTTCATTTAGAGATTGGTATAACTTCTCTTTCTCTCGTTGTCAAGTCGTCATCCCTTTAAAGGTGATTATTTATTGAAAAATCATCAGCGCAAGTCATAAAGCCGAGGCTGTCGTAATTTGTGAAAAAATGGGAAGAATAGAACTTTAAATATGAGCAAAGATGCTAACTTGAGACGTTCTCAGCAACCGACAAGGACATATAGCCAGATACCTGTACTGATTATTTAAAACATTAACGATATTATCGTTCGATACTCGACCCCCGCAGGGGTGAAACGCGGGTTCGACTTTCGCATGTGGTAGAATATTTTACATATCGCTGAGTATTCTCGGGTGTATTATTTTCGTTGAAAGCGATACCGTAGGTATAAGATTTATTCACTCAAAAAAACCCAGTATTTTGTGAAAGTTAATAAGGGAATTGCTTGACGCTAACCGATAAAGGTCAGGTCAATTCATGACGTTGACCTATTAACGATCTGTCGTAAAATTCTACCAGTATATTAGGTCTTTCAACTAAGTATTCGAACTTGATCCAGAAAAGAAAAGGTTTCAAACGAAAACAAATTTTCCTTATACCTATTTTGTGCGAAAATTTCTTGCACATCGTTTGGTACATTTCTGCACATTCTAGCCAAACAGTGGACCCGTCACAAGAAGTCACTTGCAACTCACTGCTTTACGAAATTTTAGTAGGGGCACGATTTTCAAGCCGCATTTGACAACATCATTCGTCCAAAAAGCCGCCAAGTTGAGTTCAGAACTACGGCGTATGAATGATCTACATGCATATTCGCAATGGAGGAACTGATTTGGCCGATCAACCAAGATCCGGAAGACCGCGTGATAGTGATCGAAAAGCAATCAAAGAAGCGATTGAAGAAGATCCGACTTTGTCAACAGGTGATTTGGCTAGTGATTTCCAATGTTCAGACGAGCAGATCCAGAAGGCTTAGAAAGATGCAGGCAGAAAATGGCGCAAGGGCACTTAGATTCCATACGATCTCACACAAGCTGAAAAGAACAAAAGAAAGCAAATGACGCAAGCTCATCTTCGTCGTCATCGCTGCTCTTCGTTTTTGAATAGAACTGTCGCCACTGATAAGAAGTGGATCTTCTTCAAGAGCCAGTGTTGTCTAAATCAGTGGTTGTCACCAGGTCAGCAAGGTGCACCAACACCGAGACCAAGTCGATTTGCGCCAAAAGCAATGTTGATCATTTTCTGGGACCGAAGTGGGCCCATTCATTGGGACTTGTTGCAAGCCGGTCAGACAATCAGCACCGAGCGTTGTCAGAAAATTTCTATCAACAATTCCACGTGACCGCCGTCCCCAAGTCATTTTGCTTTAAACACAATGCAAAGCCACATGTTGCCGCCAGGGAAACAAGCTAGAAGTTGCCCGATTTGGGCTGAGAACACTTGAATCATCCGCCGTATTCGCCAGACACCTTTCTGTGTCCGATTTACATCTCTCCAGATCATTGGAGCACTCGTTGGACAAGACGAATTTTTGGTTTATCCGGTTTATCAATCATTTGCATCGGGAATTGACTGGTGGGTTTGCATCGAAGTTTGTGAGCACGGAATTGATTTGCTGCCGGAGCGTTGGCAGAACTGCATCCAGGCAAACGGAAAATACTTCAATCTACTTTATATGAAACTCTCGGTTACTTAAAAAATTAATTTTTGAACTTGAATTGAATTAAAAATTTGAATTTTCCGGTCAAGTTAGGAAACTTAGTTGGACACCTGATAGAAGCAAATATAGGGGGAATTATGTTCTAAATCAATAGAGTCTCTTAGTTTACAAAAGTATGATTGGTAACTCTGATGGTGAGAGATTACCGACTCTGGAGTTTTCACTACTAGGCAATCAGTCGAGGAAAGAAGGGGTCCGGGTGATTAATAAGACGGGTTTTCAGGATGCCATCAAGAACCATGAGGTGTTGATTCGACTTCTGCAGCAGCACTCTCTCGTAATCATCTGGGGATTAGCTTGACTATCTCCAAGACTTAAAGGAGAGTCAGCTCAGCCAGTACTCTACGTTTATGGAGAAGACGAAATTCACAAGCAACAGTCGAAACAGCTTGAGAAATTTCCAAAGACATTGGAGACGATGAAAGCATGGAAACGCACCGAATGCAGAATGTACAAGGACCCGAACAGAAAAAAGTGATAACGGGTAGTGCAAAAGTACTAGAAAATTAATCATTCTGTTCTTTTCTAAGATGATCAATACTTGGTGCATTAGCATATCTAGCGTGATGACATTATAATACCAGCTACAATCTACATGTTTCGTCAACCTCTCCGAGATATCTGTCGCCACGAAAGAGACTTGTCGACAATGATAGGAAAACCAGCGAAACTCTGTTGCTCTTCAGTGAAAAATTGAAGTCATAAGTCTCGAATAGAAGACCAAATATACATTACTCAACGACGTTTCACACCGGAATCATTGAAAGGAATGGCTACCATCACCCTCTTTTGAGAACTCTGTTGAGATGTAGAGAAAGACGTGGATTTCTTTAGGAGAAAGAAAGAAGTCAGTGATTGTAGAGTACAAAGTATGCGGGGCGCTTCAACCCTTTTTATACGTGTCAGTACAAAATTCGGCATATATTTTCGCTTCTCAAATCTGCCAAAACACATTAATATGCTGGAAGTAAGTCACAACTGTTCTGATCTTTGCTGCATTTTTCTTGTGGTTCTGCTGTGTTAGCCACTATAGCTACTACGTCTTTTTTCAAACATTAGTAATGGAAGTACACAACAGACTGCATTCTGTGAAAGCTATATTAGATGAAATCCTCTGCTTATATGGCCTTTATTCGTAAGCTTGTTGAATCTCAAAGTTCTGAAGCTTTCATAAAAAAGGTAAAGCGATTTGATCAATCCGACAATGTAAACCAAAGCAGGCCAAAAGTGAAGCATATCTCGTTTTCACTTCATTAAGTAATCGTCCCTTCTAGAAATAAGCGTTGTAGGAGGAATTGGGGTCGAACTGCAAAAAAAATTAAACTGCAAAATCAATTCTTTCATAGCTTTTTTTATACTTTTAGCTCGTAAAAATTCGACATTACAAATATGTTAGGTGTATGAATATGACCCCGCCGATTTATTTTTTCGCTGCAATAATAGTAAAAAAAAGATATACAAAATCTTTCGACTTTATTTAAAAGCGCGCTAAATACTATTTATTTATAAATTTTTTATTTACAAAGTATTTTATGCTGCGGTTCTTATGGGACTTTGAAGATGACGGTTTTTGCACCCGAAAAACGCGATCTGCGGGAACTTTGCATTCCAGATTCATTAACGAAAACTAATTGATGATTGATTCCAGTATCGTTCCATTGTACATTTTATGCGAACATCTTGCTATGCAACTTGCCCACACTTGCTCCAAGGTGGAGCTGTCGTAGGAACATTTTCGCTTGCTATTCATGCACGAACGACTCGTTGCGAACAATGCTAGTGAAGTAGCTCAGAAGTTCAATGAAGCTAGGAACAAGCTTCATGTTAAAGTGAGTATAGGCAAGTTGTACGTTGGAATGCTCGCAAGAAAATGCGTAATTGAACGATGCCGAGCTCATGCAATCTTATTGCCAAAATCATACTGAAAACCAAAATGGTGCTAACTCTGCAATCGCGCTGCATGATAACGCTCGATTTCATGTTGCGAAACCAATCGAAAACGTCATAAAAGAGCTCATGAGAGACGTTTTACTGTACTCGCCTTACTCTCCCGACATTGCACTGTCAGGCTACCCTTTGATGTAATCAAATTCAGATTACAAATTAGTAAATTCCAAAAAAATAGCGTTTTTCGCTTACAAAAGTTGTCTTTGAAATTTTATCGAATAATTTGTAAATAGAAGACATAAATAAGTAGCGCTCTCAACGTGCTTTTAAGCAAGAAAAAAGATTTCGTATGTCTTCATATTTACTGTTGTTGCAGCAAAAAGAGAAAATGACGTGGACGTTCTCGTACACCTAATATATAAATCATTCGACGTCCTAATGTAATGCATAGACTGGAAAATTGCTTACGCAGGGCGGCTCGTAATCATCAGTACCGTATGCGGAATAATCGCAATGCTCGTAGTCGTACTCGCTGTTCCAGTCTGTAAACTAATACAGTATAAATAGTGAGAACCGACCGAGTCTTTATAGATATGTGTGCTTGAATGCGTATGCACCCTTTCAGGGCAAGTTGCTACCTGCATTAAGATGCTCATTGACCTCGTCATGTGATTTTATAACACCAATATTTTAGCAGCAAGACCATTTCCATCAATCAGATTCAGATCGAAACCCTCATAATCTCCTTTTCTCATTCTATAAAATTGCAAAAAATTTGGGCCATCAGGGAAATTACTTGGAAGTTCATAATGTCCACTGATTGTTGTATTCGATGAGTGACTTTGAGAATTTTCAAACAAATGATGCTGGAAAGGTAAGTGTGCAAAAGTGTTAAGTGTTAAGTGTGAAAGTTAAGTGTCTCTGCTATGAAATAGTGGTAAATATGCGTTGAAGCATAGCGCAGTGAAAGTCGATCAAAGCGTTAGAAAAAAACTGACCCAGGTTGAATTGAAATCCGGAGAAACGGATTTTTTGATGGTAAAGTCACCTTTCAATCCGAGCGCTTGCACAGATTCCATAGGAAAGCGATGAGCATAGTAGGCCATAAGTTTACCATTCAAATCAATCTTGGTGAGATGCTGTTACTATTTATACACGCAATACAAGACTATTATTAATCACCTCGTAGTGATCATGATGTAAATGAATACGCAAATGGAAACTATCGCATGAATGATGGCGTCTAACCTGAAGAGCACATCTTTTAGTGTAGGTTTTGGCAAGGTTTCGCAACGAAAGTGACTGTATACTAAGCGATCTACACCTCATCTCCCCAATTTCCATAACTTGCTGAATTCATCACCACCACATGATCTTGATGGAAACGGAAGTTTATGTGAAGGATAATTTGTGGTCCAAACAAAAGCTCGACAGCGGAGTTTCGAGATGATCTATAAATTATCGCTTTAGTTCCGATCATTCCTCCAAGGACCATGGGAATGAGCTAGTATACGAACTTACTTGTGAGGGCAATCGTTGACCTTGGCGTGAATGTCGATTCTGCAGCCATATCGAAGAGGCTCGATGATTGAAACAACCGTGGGAACATACTGTAATTATTCCTCTTAGCTTGGAAAGTTAATCTGAGAGTTCTTTCGTCACTGAATGGTTGAACGCTAGATGTTCTTCTAAGCTATTATATGTTCCTTTCAAACTGTTTTAAGCAGATATCTTCCTGCTCAGGAGCGGTTTTTTTATTCAAATCTCTCATGTGTCTAGAAAAAAGTTTAGTAGGCAAAACACAAACAACTGAAATTGCACGAAGTCTTCGAAAAAGATTAATCAACAATAATGCCGTATATTTACAATTAGCAATATTCGTTAAGTACCATCATACACTGTGGTGTGCTTTCAATAACACTAACATTGGCATGAACTTCTAAAGAAAAAGTTGTAACAAAGCCGTTTGCTGAGCAAAAACTTTCATTTCTCCCATATAGCTCTTGCAATAAAGCCTTTACTTTATTCTCGAATGTGAACCGTATCTCAGCAGTGCAGTTCAACTACGCTAAAATTCCATAGACAAGAGCGGCCCGCGTTGGAAAATAGGCGCGTGCACACACTACTCTTTCGGTTTGGCACCAATTTTTGCCTTACTTTTGAATTCTACCCTTTTTCACTTTTGTTAGGCACTTTTTCCCTTTCAGAATCGCGAAACTTCCTAGGTCTTATACTGCGGCGCGTTTTTTTTTTGCCCGTCTATTTTTTTGCAATAGTTGAACCTCTCCTATTCATGGAGTTTTAAGATATCCAAAACAAAGCGCATAGTGTGGTTGTAGTCATCCTAGTGATCCTGTTCACTATACAAACGAACAAATTTGCTTAGGTGCTTGCTCGACCTCAGCTGGGTCAACAACCCCTTCGTCCTTACGAGGTTGAGAAATACATTACCTCGCTTAGGTGTAACAAGCTCATTTTCCTTGATCTACATGTGAACGTCCAGAATCAACCGTGAATTACAAGAAGATGCACTTGTAATGAAGACGAAAAATTCTGATGTAGTGAGCAGTCAAACATGCAAATAATCTGAACTACAAGTAATTTTCACAGGCAAATCCGATGCCACACAATATAGCCGATTTACACTGTACGTTTTATAATGTCATATTGAGTATTTATCTTAGTGTCTGCTCAATATCAGTTTCTAACATCACATATTTTAGTATATTAAGTACTCTTCAGTATGTAGTGTTTAGTTAGTATCTACTCAAAGATTTATGCGCTATAACGGGATGGTTAGATATTGATGAAAAAATGTTGTGGATAACACTTTTGACAGTTTATGTATGTTTTTTTTTCTTCAGAAGAAATAGGCAAAAGGCATACCGGTGAGTGGACGTCGTGCATCTGGGGCTGTTGTTGTTGATGGCTCGGATCGAATAAGTGCCGAGTGAGCTTGTCGTTCTCAATTACAGCCACTACTGATCGCTGACTAAGCGTCGCTTACCATTCGTTGCCGTTTTTTGGAAAGACGGCATCACACCCTACATCTGCAGAATGTATAGAATATTCGATAGCCACATCGTCTAAAATCCTAATGTCGATGAAACTGAAAGAAAGAGCTATAAGCCTAGCAAAAGAGGCGACACATTATTAATCGATTTACCTTCGATAGTATACATCCTATGAGTAGTCATTTTGTATTTGTAGTCGACCTCGTAAAATCAATTCACAAAAGCTGTCACAGTGCGTGAATTAGTGGATTCGTGTGAGCAAAGAGGTACTTCTGCTTATAAAATTGTTATTAATTTGGTAATTGACCCTTCATTTGGTCAGATCAACTATCTGTCTTAATCTGATAACAAGAAAAATTAGGAACCACATTTCTTTCTAGAAAACTCAATGGAAAAGTTGCTAAAGTAAATCGACTATATGTTAGTGACTATGACCATGTCATTTGTATAGGTTTACACCTGAACACTGAACTAACTCATACCAGGAAAGCAACGAACAGATTTTTTGATACTTTCATCAACTCTTTACATGGGTGTTGTTTTGTTTTATCATAATAGTTACAAAATGGTAAAAATCTTTTTGTCACTCTCTGTTTTATGTAGACTTCCTGCAAAATTTCCTTATCATTCATCCTCGCTGACATTTTCTTCAAATTTGCAATTTTCTCAGATTCGTTCTAATTACTATGCAGCATTCCAAACGCTTCTTTCCCTTCTTTTCTGCTCACTAGTTTCCACCAAGGGAAAGCAATCGGGCAACTAATTTCGCTTAACCAAAAAGGAATCTGATGACGCGTTTGGAACTCGGAAATGTCGAAATGGAATATATTTCTATGTAATGGTCGAGTCCTGTAGTGACAACTACGGCATTGTCTTAGGCTACAGCGAAACCAAAAATCATGCATATAGCTTCTTCTCTTCACATTAATAAATATCTGTTGATTTCGATACATTATCATCCGATATAAATGCATTTTGTCCCAATTGTAACTTGTCTACCGTAGTTCACAGCATACATTAGTAACTGAAGTAAAAATTAATTCAATTGAAGATGATTTCCAGTCCCCAAAAAGCCACCTGCTTCAAAAAGAAGATACTGTAATCTTTTGAAGCAACTAATCGTTTATCTTTTTTGTTTTTTATTGCTCTTTGTGGCCAGGCGGTGAGTGAGATAGCTAAGCAAATAAGATTTCATCCAAAAAACAAACATCTTTTATTTCATTGTACAACGTCGGAAGTTTGCCGTACCTGAGTTAATGGAAGATTTCTTATTTTGATAATTTCTCCGAGCGCTAGCTTCCAAAAGCCAAGTAAAGGCCGATAAGTGAGAAAACAGACATTTTTAATAATTGAAAGAAATCTCTTGCACAGGATTTCAAGTCGCTAATCGCTATAACAATCCAATGGCGCAGTCAAATGAAGTCCATAGAAAGTATGGTATAACTGGATAAAAGAGCGTCAAAAATTGCTAAACAATCCACAGTGTTCTCCGTAGTTTTGCATGGTGCGAAACTTGGAAGTTAGTACAAGTTACCGAATTTGCGAGCAAAAAAAATTTTGGGCTCTAAATTCAGACGTTAAAACATTGGTTACCACTATCAATGAAGTGTTCAGCAACATATGTACTATTCATTGGTAAAAATTTCACAGAACATAATTTAAAAATAAAGTGGTGTTTTTTGTAATGAAGAGTCCTCCAAAATTCTACAATCATCCTGAAAAAGAAGAGCATATCAAAAACTGAGCCATAACCATGAAAATCCATAGATTTCCTGCTTATATATAAATTTCTGATCCACTAATCAATCTGCAGTCCTTTCCAGTTATAAATTCTTTTTTTCGTGAAAAAGCTTGATGTGTATCGACTGAAGCTACAATACTCCGTAGCTGAGCAGCAACAGCATTGACAAGGTCATATTGCGTACCTCATATGTCTCCCTGTAGCTAACCAGTCCCTCGTTACGCTTTTATGAACTCTTCATAATTTGTATAATTTTCCCCAATTTTGAACATTTTGGGCGATTTCATATACAACTATTTTTTAATGGATAGAATGTTGCACAACTTCATTTTTCGCTGAGTAAAAACGACGTAAATCCTTTGTATATACATGATTATATTTGATTATAGGTTTTTTAAAAATATACTTGTGTGAATGCAAATTGCACAGTGGACGCCAATTTAGGTAAAAGCCCACATTCATGTATTTGAAAACTGCAGAAGTAGTAAGCGGTCAGGGATTCTTTTCGTAAAAAAGTGAATTTGTTCTAATATGCGTAATATCAAATTATCTATGCCTTTACTCAATCTTTACATCAATACTCAAAACATTCACCCCACCTCTGGGTATCACTCATGGCAATTACACAGAAAATAAGTGACCATATTCTAAACTCTGTTATGTTTCTTCTTCCAAAAGGAGAAGCACAATAATGACGTTTAAGTCCAACTGAAAGGGCAGGATTGCTTAATGGTTATTAATGCCTTGTATCGCGAAGCACGCTGATAACAAAACGCTGGCTTGATTCTCTCTTCGACACTCTTGCAATCAGCCAGTTGAACACGTAGGAGTGCTCTAGCTCAGTTTTTTCGGAGAGTGCAAGTAGAATTGTTTCGATTAGATGTGCATAACTACGATGTGCATAAAGATGAGAACATTTCCTAGTAGAAGCGAAGCAACAAAGAAACATTTGAAAAGCTCTGTGGAGGATGAATGCAAGGAAACAAATCGAATGCAAGAAGTGTTAGAGTCCACAAGTAAATTGTGATTTCTGGTCATCTGAAAATAAGGTAGTTATGTCTACAAAAGAAACTCTCATAATATCCGCTTAAGTCATTTGACGACTAGTAGGATTAAAGGGCATAGAAGTAATAAGCAATCACAGCTTTTTGATAGACTAAGACTTAGCAGCCCACTATCAGAGTAGTGTAGTCATACTCAATCCAAATGCTCTCTGCATTATGTAATGCAAATCTCTTCAGTTCAGAATCGTGAATCACGTCATAACAAATTGCTGAATGCTATTTTTTCAAAGAATCGACGAGTTTTCATCAAAACACTGTCCTATGACAACTAAACAGATGTTCATTTTAGCACATTCTTCACATTTTTGACTTATCGTCTTTCATACTTCTATGCCTTGCTCTTAGTTTGTCATCACCAACGATGGGGAGCAAAAAAGACCGTGGAGGATAAACGTTTACCATCAGAAGGAATCTACAGTGGGAGCGCATTTGATTATATCCCTTCATAAACAAGTGTGCCATCACCAAAATGCATTGTCTGCGTTCAAGAACCGACTTAGAATTAATCCTGGACCAAAACAAATGATGTACCACTGGCGACATGTAGGCCGTCGCACCGTATCCGCAATATCCCTCTGACCACAATGAAGAGTGTCATTCCAATCCACAACATTTCCATCAATATCTTCCTGTCTTTAAGGAGAGTAAGAAGTTATCGATGAGTGTATAAGGGTCAGACGTACGGACCTTTATCAGACTATAAGCCGCAAACTTGACTTTTTCGATGTAAATATCACCGTTCAAACCAACTGCTTGAATTAATTCAATAGGAAATCGGTAATGAAACGATGTCAGATGATGGCCGTTTACTGAGATCTGAATTTTTTCACATTTCAGTTTGTTAGAAAGACTACTAAACTTTTCCTTTTCAGACATAACTGAAAATTCTTTGATTAATATTTTACCTGCCTACGTAGACGGCGTCAGCAGGTGAGGGAACTTTCTTAAAATACGCATTTATTTCTTTGTGCCCTTTAACTTCAATCTTTTCGCCGCTTATTATTTCATCGCCAACTTCTATTTTCTCAACCGTTATCATACATATTTGCAACTAGTGAATTTTCCAAAGATATTTAGTAAATTTATGTAAATATTGACATCTCTTTTGGAACGAAAAGAATGTTCGAAAAAAGTAATCGGCTTGATCACTTTCGACAGGGTTCATCGAACCCACTTGCGAAAACATTTTCCAAGACATTGCAATGTCTAATACGTGGGAGTCTGTAGCACGAATACTTTGTACTTTGTACTTACATCATATAGATATTCATGAACGTAAATATGCAAATGAAAGAGTCTATGGCCACGAGGCGAGTTATGATGTCGCACTTAAGTAATCACAATGATAATCATAATCACGATCAATAATCATCATCAATAATCGCCGTGTTATTGACTCAATGAGCCATCAACATCACTTTTACACTTATATTTGTTCTATGGAAAAGTAACTAGTTCTTGGAGAAGTGAAATTCAGTGTTTTGCAGTTTTCATAAATACTGACGCATACCTCTAGTCCCCACGATCCGTAACTCCACGAGTTCATGACAACTTCGCGAGTATGATGAAAGCGAAAATTGATATTAAGTACAATATATGATCCAGATAGCAGTTCCACGGCAAAATCTTTATAAAAATTTTAATAAGGTAGCTAAGGCGAATTTAGTCAAACAAGCATCACCATCGATTTTCTAGCCGTACATTCATCCCGAGCAAGGACAGTCTTAGGTGTTAAAAAAATATTTCATAACAAAATCATATTCACTTCTAATCATTTCACCAGTCGACCTCGTGTATTGATTGTGAAGGCACGTACTAGCTAACGTGGCTTTGACCGAGGATATTGGACTAAACGTGGGAGAGAAACGACCATATTCTTTCTCTAAGAAGTATGTAAAATGAAGGACTTGTATTCATAGTGATGCAAGTTTCGTCCTCACAGCTTAGTATCAAGCGAACATATCAGAACTGCTTCATGTCACTCTAGGAGAATAGGACCTGCTTATTGTTGACGATCTTTTAACCTAGCGCTATAGTAATGAATCATACCTCTGCTATTGACCGCTCTTTTACAGACCGCTCAAAACGAAATAATCTGATAAGGATATGATTTGTTTTGAGCCGATAGGCCCAGTGCTATATAGGCTTCCACCTCGTCCTATTGAAACTCAGCAGTAGCACCCTCCCTCGGTTCCGTCGATCCCTTGAGTTTAAATAATCCTCTAAAGAAATCGATGCAGAGTAAAAGTTTTTATTTCGTCGATTTCTTTAAAGGGTTATTTAGCCTCAAGGGATCAACGAAACCGAGGGATGGTGCTACTGAAGAGTAACAGTAGGACAAGACAGGCGCCTGTATAGCACTAGAGCTATAGGCTAAAGGCAAGTCATATCTTAACGCTATGAACTGTCAAAGTTTCCAATGGTACTCTTTGTTAATTAGTACATTAGTCGTTCCTACTAGATCAACAGAACGAACTTATGATGTCCACGCCGAACATCCCCATGAACATGAATCTCACATCCAGCTCCTAACTGCTCACAGATTAAAATGGTGTGATTTTGATACCAGTAAAACAATGAATGCAGTCGATATCAGTATTTGAGACCCTTCATTCTATGAGAATCAGTAAGCAAAATGTAACATACGGATAATCAACAACATGCACGACGTCGCTGATGTGGGGCCAACAATGTTTGGCGATTGCATAACATTCGGCTTAAATGCCTATTTGTCGGTGACTCACCTTGATAACGACCAAGTACCGCCGTGTCGCCGATGTGTCATTGTCTTGAAGACTTAAGCATAAAAAAGTTACAGACTTTCTAGAATTTCGGGATAGAACTGTAAATTCTATACTGAAGGAGAAATGAGTCATTTGTCCACTCGAAAAGATCTTATGTATTTCGAATAAAAATCAATGTCACTATAGTCTCAGCGTAAAAAACTTCCTGTCGACCCGTCGAGTTCAGAGTATCAGCAAAGAGAGTGAAGTCTCAGTTTCAGGCCTTTTTTGAATGACTCTTGTTAAGTTTGCCTGTACTCGTGGTTACACTGGGCAACCAGGTCATACAACAACCAGGCCATGATTTATTTTGAGCCTGGACTAGTGCTATGTAGTCGCCCATGTCGTCTTAGGGACTAATCAGTAGCACCCTCTCTCGTTTCCGTCGATCCCTCGAGGCTGAATAATCTTCTAAAGGAAACGACGCATAAAATTTTTCGGCCTTTTTATTGAAATTTCTTCTTATTTTATTATTTTTATTATCTAGCCTCAAGGATCCCCGGAACCGAGGTAGGGTGCTACTGATAAGTCCCAGAAGGAAGGAACAGGCGCCTATATAGCACTAAACCTATCGGCTCAAAACAAGTTATTTCCTAGCGCTTCAAATTGTCAAAGTTTAAAATGATACTCATTGTCAATTAGTACAAGTTGTTCTTACTAGATCAACAAAACGAACTTATAATGTCCACGTCGAACATTTCCATCAATATCAATCTCACATCCTGCTCTCAAGTGTTCATGGATTAGAATAGCACTTGGCACTGGCTAAATAGTGTGATTTTGATATCAGTAGAACACCGAATACAGTCGATATCGGTATTTTACAGTAGAAGTCAATCTAACAGTGGACGTTTCACACTATGAGAATCAATAAGCAAAATGTAACAAACCGGATAATCAACAACATGCATAGCGTCGCTGATGTGAGGACAACAATGTTTGGCGATTGCGTAACATTCGGCTTAAATGGCCTATTTCTAGGTGACTCACCTCGATAACGGCCAAGTACTGTCGTGTCGCCAATGTGCCATTGTGCTGAAGTCTTAAGCATAAAAAAGTTACAGTCGTTCTAGAATTTTGCGAAAGAACTGAAAATTCCACTCTGGAGGAGAAATGAGTCATTTGTCCACTCGAAAAGATCTTATGTATTTCGAATAAAAATCAGTGTCACTATGGTTACAGCGTAAAAAACTTCCTGTCGACCCGTCAAGTTCAGAGTATCAGCAAAGAGAGTGAAAACTCAGTTTCAGGCCTTTTTTGAATGGCTCTTGTTAAGTTTGCTTGTAATCGTGGTTACACTTGGCAACCAGGCCATACAGCAAACCGTCTAAGCACCTAAATTACCTGTTAATATTGTGAAGGTTTCAAATGAGCCTACCGTCCAAATTTCATAGATGTCGTCGATAACGGTAATATCCTAGAAACCAACTAAACTGATAACATATCTCATTTTATGACTAAGAAATTCGACTCCCTAAGCCTTGCAGCTCTCTTTCCCATAAGGAAAAAAACCAATCGTTCATAAAGAGGAGAGAAATTGAGACTAGGATGAAAGCTAGAATGAGAGCAAAGTATGATAAGTGGTAAAAACATCTCTACATGTCCGTTCCATCCTATATATTTAGAGCAAACTTATTTTGACGTTTTCTAGAACACTGCTCGTGGTTAAATTTCCTAATGAAATAGTTGGAACCATTATCCTCACTGATATCTATTACCAAAAATGCCCCACCTCGTCTTCACGATAGGGCAAGGTTAGAATAGAATGAGGATTACAGCCAGCATGCTTCATCTATTTCCAAGAGCATGCTTGATTGGAGTCATATATTCTTCTAAGCAATCGATGACATTGGTCCATATTACACTTGACAGAAATCAATGCTCTCCTTTCGACCGCTTTTTCACAGACCCGCTTAAGGCGATATAATCTGATAAAGATATAACATTTTATTTGAGAGTCAGGTCTACCGCTACGCAGGCGCCTGCTTCATCCTTCTGGAACTCATCGCTAACATCCTTCCTCGGTTCGGCCAATCCCCTGAAGCTAAACATTCCTCTATAGAGGAATCGACGCTGAGTAATAAATTACTGCAGATCAAATGACGGAATTATCTGAAATTGTGGTTACCTACAGTCGAGCATAACATGTTATACCCTTATCACATCAAAACATTCTGAGGAGTCTATAAAAAAGCAGTCGAAAGGATAGGTATGTTTCCTGTAAAAGCCACAAGCTCGACGGCCGGTTATTACAATGCCAAATAATTCCATCATCTAATTTGCAGTGATTCATCACTTGGAGCCGATTCCTTTATAGAGTATTATTTAGCCTCAGGCGATCGACTAGACCGAGGGAAAATGCTACTGATGTGCCCCAGTAGGGATCAAATAGGCGCCTCTATAGCACTAGAACTAACAGCTCATAACAAGCTATATCCGTAGCCACCGACTCTTCGCCATTGCATCTTGAAAGGAACAACTCATACGCACTCGTACAAGCAGTATCTAGAGGGTATTATTCGAATCTTCTTATCCTGGAACCGCATTCTCATTGAAGTACAGCTGAGACGACACTGTGCACACGCTTTAGGTTTGATCGAGACCATATTAGCCTGTCTCATAATTTCTAATTTACCATTCCGATTAGTCAGCAATATACTCACCATCATGGTCAATGTTATGCAACCATTTGATTGCAAAAGATTGAGTACCTTCATCTCGGAAACACTGAAGGTGGCGATCGAAGAAGTCGGTGAGGCTACTTTTCAGCTGGTTTCAGTCTTTCGGTTTTTTGCCTTGCAGATGCTGCTTAGGGTTAGGAAAGAGATGATAACTTGATGACGTCATATCAGGGCTAGCGGTCAATTGTACCGTGTCTCAGCTCATTCTCGTCAAGCTGTGGCAGGCGAGTTTTTGATATAAGGTTGAGCTTCATCCTGGAGAAAAGTGATGCCGAATCGTTTCGAAGGCTTCTCTCACAACGTAGCTGTCCATATTCGGAGTGTTCCTCGTAGACGCTGGCATTTGATTTCCTGTTTGTCGTCGAGCAGTTCTCATGAAAGCTTGCCCTGCCAGTCTCAAAAAAAAAATTGATAGCATAATCTTCCGAACATGGAAGTTGGATAGTGGTTGATATAGCGGTTGATGGTCGAAATATCTTTGACTTGCATCCTTTGTCCGCGTCCCAGGGACTGATTGTTCTTTCCAGAGCGTAGCGATGCCGTGAAGAAGATTTGGTTGCTTTCTGATAAGGAATGCTGGCTGCAGTGGTCGCAGTTTTAGGTGTACCCATCGATTTTCTGAGCACAGTTTTCAGATAAAATGGTTATGGCAAAACTCTCAAACCTGTAGTGGATCAAATCGGCAACAGACTGTCACAGAGTGACCATGACTTTCTTTGATGCAGCTTTAGCTTTGGGGAAAGCTTTGGAGATTCTTCTTAAGCCAATCACTATGTTGATCGCCACCGGTTTTCTTATGGTATCCATTTTTAGTATACGATAGAGAAATGGTTCGTGGTTGCTGAGTAGAATATGAGAAGACTACGGTTTAGAAACGACGACTTCTTGTTTTTTCCTTAGTCCATAGGGTGACTATTGCTGAGCCTATGAGGCGGAGCCCATTAGAACAGCATTCTCACCTTTCCTATTTGCTTCAAATGGCGATCGACCGCAGAATGGCTAACTTTGGGTTGTTCTGCAACATCTCGCTTATACTAGGGAGGATAATCTTCGATTACTGCTCCCGATTGGTCTTTGTCAACTTCTCATGGTTGCCCACTACATTCCCCATCTTCAAGACATTTTCTTCACGACACTTCTTCAGCTACCAGTGCACTGTACGTTCGTTAGTAGTTCTTGGAACAAATGCTGTCGATTTACATGTTCTACCTGCTTCTTTATGACTCATTATAAAAGTGAAGAAAAAATCGCGCTGATTCGTTTCTTAATGAGCATTTTTTGCTTCATGTTCTTTTGCCAATGACGTATTACTTGCTTTTTATTACATAATTGCTTGTTGATGGTGCAAAAGTAAATGCGGTCCTAAATTACAGGTTCAGAATAAGTCGCAAAGCAGCAGAGACAAGAGGCCTTTCAACAATGAGCATAAATCGCAATTAATTTAATACTAATTTTATCATGCATATATATAAAAGAAGTTATAGGAAAAGCATTTAGCGAAGCTGATCCTTTCAGAATTATACGAAATGTTTCAGAGGCAGCGTTAACCATCTTACCTTATTTGAACCAAATTACAAAGTAAGCACGTCTCGTTTCAAGTCTTTTCGCAAGACCACGCTCAAATTTCAGTATGCTTGATAATCATTTTTTTAACAACGCATGTGGTCTATTATAAGGCAACGTTGAGAGCCTCATACACGTGTCCAATCCAATTGGTGTACTCCACTCCTGCATACTAGTAAGCTAGCCTATGGTTCAGTATGTGGCTCAAAAAATGTTTATCGGGCTTATCGGAATTTGAGCGTGATCTCAAGAAAACACTCGACACGAAAGGTATGATATATTAACGATACCAGCCATGAGCAATCGACTATTGCAACACTTTCCATTCAGTGATAATTTCACTTGATAATTAGTCTGAAATGTTCGTCGTCGCCTACTCTTAGTATGGGGCAGTGGAGCACCCCGACAAGATTGGCAAAAGACTTCTTACTGATAAGACTGTCAAGGTCGAAACACGTGTATCGGGCTCTATAAGTTGCCCTATAATAGACCACATAGGTGACTCAGGAAAAAAAAAGATCATCAAGCAAACTAAGCGCAGTTTAAGCACGGTCTAAAACTACAAAGACTTTCCCACCAACCTAGTAAAGTCGCATCCGAGAAAAATCATCGGTAAACAAAACTATTGAAACTCTGAGCCATTTACAAAGACTTGTATAAAGAGGATGCAATTATAGAATTGAAGTCGACTATCAAGATTATCAAATAAAGACTTCATTTCCACAGCTAACCAATAGTTCACCGCGCTAAGGTTAGGGAACTAGCGTTAGAGGTGTTTGTGATGATGCAAACATGGAGTATAGACAGCTTCTTGAAAGGAATTGTATAAACTAAGTATGCACTTCACCATCTTTGCGGCACTCAAAGGAGGCGTTAATTAGCTCGTCCTGAAGCGACAACTTCGAACACTCTGCTGTACGTTTTTTGCTTACTTAGTCGAAGAACACAGGGCTAAACTCGCAGTGCTGATTGCTCCTTGAACAACTGACTCACCGTGCATCTACATTATCAAGCGTATAAAGGTGATTATATGATTACACGGTTTATGTTCTTACTAATTCCGGTGGCTTACCCAATGAATCAAGCCAACGATCGGCAAATTCTATATTCAACGCTATTCTTATTGCTGGCATTGTGCTATAATTACATATATTCAAGTATGCATAGTGATATGCAAAAGTTGACAGTCTTAAATGGAAGTTGAACCAGCATCTCATCCGCTCCGATGGTGCCTGCTACCACTACACCACTGAGGACACTGCATTTCTATCACTCCTTGTGCGGTACGAGGTATCAGTTCTGTCAACGACCAATTGTCAACGGTGGTCGCCGGAAAGGGTGAGAAGAGGACCGAACTTCCGCCGAGGATTAAGCTTTTGGATATCATTTAACATTATTAAAATGACAAGCCAGTGTTTGAATGCTCGTGCATTCTATATCTCGTACAAAT